>PYFS01005010.1:0-41151 GCA_003671545.1 Ophiognomonia clavigignenti-juglandacearum | reverse complement strand
GGGGGGGGTGGGCCCCCGTGTTGTTTTTTTGTGGGGGGGGGGGGGGGGGGGGGGGGGGGGGGGGGGGGGGTGCGCAAAGGAACTGAATGGAAAAGGAGGTACATGACACAAAAAGACTCACCATCTGCGCCCAAGCAATCAATCCACTCTTAATCACCAAACTCGGCTTCGTGCCAAACCACGCCGGATCCCACACCACCAAATCCGCCAACTTGCCCACCTCGACACTCCCCACCAAATGCGCCATCCCCTGCGCCGTCGCCGGATTCACCGTATACTTACTCACATACCGCTTCACCCTGAAGTTGTCCGCGCCCGTGCCCTCGTCCTCCGCCAACGTGCCCCGCTGCACCTTGTTCTTGTGCGCGGTATTCCACGTCCGCATCACCACCTCGCCGCAGCGGCCCATGGCCTGCGAGTCCGAGCTCATCATGCTGATGGCGCCCATGTCGTGCAGCACGTCCTCGGCGGCGATGGTCTCGGCGCGGATGCGGCTCTCGGCAAACGCCACGTCCTCGGGGATGTCCTTGCTCAGGTGGTGGCACACCATCAGCATGTCGAGGTGCTCGTCCAGCGTGTTGCGCGTGTACGGCCGCGTGGGGTTCGTCGAGCTCGGCAGCACGTGCGGGTGCTCGACGACGGAGATGATGTCCGGCGCGTGCCCGCCGCCCGCGCCCTCGGTGTGGTACGTGTGGATGGTGCGGCCTTTAATGGCGGCGAGGGTGCGCTCGACGAAGCCGGACTCGTTGAGCGTGTCGGTGTGGATGAGGCACTGCACGTCGAGCTCGTCGCACACGGTCAGGCACGCGTCGATGGCCGCCGGCGTCGTGCCCCAGTCCTCGTGCAGCTTCAGCCCGCACGCGCCCGCGATGACCTGCTCGCGCAGGGCCTTCGGGTCGCTGTCGTTGCCCTTGCCGGTGATGCCGATGTTGATGGGCAGCGTGTCGCAGGCTTGCAGCATTTGGCGCATGTAGTTGGCGCCTGGGGTGCATGTTGTGGCGGATGTGCCGGAGCTGTGGGGGTGAAGGGGGGGAAGTGAGTAAGTTTGTGCAAAGACGGCAGAGAGAGGATGATGGATATTGAGAGAAGATACACGACAGAAAGAAGAAAGGCATACCTAGGCCCCGTACCACCCCCAAGCATGGTCGTAATTCCGCTCGCAATAGACTCATACGCCTGCTGCGGGCAAATAAAGTGAATGTGCGAGTCAATCCCGCCCGCCGTGATAATCTTGCCCTCGCCCGCAATGACATCCGTACAGCTGCCCACGACCATCCCCGGCGTCACGCCCTCCATCACATCCGGGTTGCCCGCCTTGCCGATCCCCACAATCACGCCGTTGATGACGCCAATGTCCGCCTTGTAGATGCCGCTCCAGTCCACGATCAGCGCGTTGACGACCACCAGGTCCAGCGTGCGCGCGTCCGGCCGCCCCGTCGCCTGGCCCATGCCCTCGCGCAGCGTCTTGCCGCCGCCGAACTTGCACTCGTCGCCGTACACCGTCAGGTCGCGCTCGACGCGCACCCACAGGTCCGTCGGCCCGAGCCGCACGCGGTCGCCCGTCGTGGGGCCGAACATGGCCGCGTAGGCCGCGCGGTCCATGCGGGCCGCGTAGGCCGCCACCAGGTCCGCGTCCGCGGCCGGGTCCGGCGAAGAAGAAGAAGAGGAGGAAGAAGAAGGCTCGTGCTCGAAGCCGGCGGCGCGCAGCTTGGCGAGGATCTCGCGGCCGCGGCTGGCGCTGACGACGCCCGAGGCGATGCCGTTGCCGCCCTGGATGGTCTTGTTGCCGGCGATCTCGACGAGCGTGACGGTCTTGGTGTCGCCCGGCTCGAAGCGCACCGAGGTGCCCGCGGGGATGTCGAGGCGGAAGCCGTAGGCGGCGAGGCGGTCGAAGGAGAGCTGCGGGTTTGTCTCGATGAAGTGGTAGTGGCTGCCGACCTGGATGGGGCGGTCGCCCTTGCTGGTGACCCTGAGGCGGCGGCGTTGGCGGCCGGCGTTGAGGGTGATGGGCTCCGTGGTGGCGAGCGGGAGGAGGGCGCCGGGCTGGTGCTCGGCGTCGAAGGCGGAGGCCGGGGGCAGGGGGAAGAGGTCCTGGGAGGGGATGGGGAGAAAGGAGCCGTAGAGGGCGCGGGCGAGGTCGCCGTCGTCGGAGCCGATGGGGTTGTGCACGGTTACGAGGTAGGTGCCGGTGGGAAAGGTGCCCTCGACTTGGATCTCGTGGAGGGTGGCGAGCACGGCGGGCTGGACGTGGCGGCGGCCGAGCATGGTTGCGCCCAGCGACATGAGGTCTGCGACGGTGTGGGCGCCATCGCGGATGAGCTCTTGGAGGTTGCTGGCGATGAGAGCCTGTGTAGTGGATTGATGTTAGTGGTGGACTTTGGCAGGGAATGCACGAGCTAAGGGTGAACAGGGTCTGAAAGGCAACCGGGAGAAAATGAAGCTTACGACAGCCTCGGAATGGTTGAGCTTGACGCCCCTGGCAAGACGCTTCTGTGCGACGAAGCCGAGGGTGGAGATGGTGAGCTTATCAAGCTGTGGGTGAGGTGTAGCATGTTAGCAGGCGAAGCTCTGGAGTTTGGACAGGTGAATATCAGACATCTCACCTCTCTCGGAATCAAGTGCATCTTGTTGATTGAATTAGGTACCTACTAGGTAGGTAAGCTCTCAAAAGCAACTCTTCACCGTCACGATACTTTGCAGAGTACTCCGTGTGCCCACCAACTTCGTCTCATTGGAAATACCTACCTAGGTAAGTGACGAGTTTCCGTGGTGGGTGAGCAATCGGTTACCTACTTATAGCGGATCTTCAGTGAGATCGAGGCCGTATGGGCCGCAAGGGTGAAGCTCCAACGGCTACCTAGGGAAGAGAGGCCGAGGGTACCTGGGTACCTATCCAAAGCCCACAACCTCATGGTACGCCGTTGACGATCTGGACTTGAACTCAATTCAAACACCAGGCCTGGTACAGCAATTGTTTCGTGATGCCTCTAGAAGAGTTTATATACCAGTCCCATAGAAGCTTTTGCACAATATTTCCTCTTCATCTCTATTCCAAATAGGTACTTATACAAGCCAAGCTCGTCCACAACCCTCCCTTCCACGCATTCCGTACCGAGGAGGTACACGCGATCTGGCACCTCAATCCCAGGTTCTAGACCCCTTCCGACCACAGAAGCCCGATTGTGGCCCAGCCTGTGGGTCCTACAGCAGCCGCACTGCAGCACTGGGTCCGTTGACAGCTGGAGTGCCACAGCATCTTCCGGGGTATCGACCGCCACACCTGCTGTGGAGTGCCTTCTCACTCTGATGTTCGTTCTACAGTAGTTTACCCCGCATACCTTGGACAATCCGAAGCCTGCCTAAGTAGGTACCTACTAAGTAGGTAGGTACTTTCAGATGGTGGGGTACCCCGCCGCCCCGGCGGGATAATAAATAAGCTTCACCAAGAGTTTGATAAAGCGAGCGCGTCGATGGGCGATCGCGTGCAGTGCATGGATCGGTAAACACAACAACATGTCTGCGTGACCAGAAGGGCGTACTCCGTACAGTACCTAGGCAGCTAGGGTAGGTACCAAGCACTTCATTCGGTGATTTGGGAGCTCGTCCTTGGTCCAGTGATATCGGTATGCTGCCGGTGTCCGTGAATTGCGCTCGGTGCATTCCACCGAAACATAGGTACTGGACTGCATACTACCTAAGTAGGTACTATAAGTGCTGCCCAGACTGCCCTGCCGCTCCTGCCTGCTGAAAACTTCTCACGCGTTCGAGTCCCCGCCAAAGCTCCATCCTTGTCGTCCGGCTCCCAGTGCTGGCTGGTACTTGGAGCTGCTCTAGGGCTGTCTGCATCACGCTGCTGTCGTGAGTCTTTCTGGGCCACTGCTAAGTACCTAGTGCTGTCTCAGAAACTCCATCGTTATAATGGAGTAACACATGCTCGAGAACAGATCGAGTCACTATTCTTTCGTACAAGTTCGCAGTGATGAGCATCCAGGAGCCCCCGGTCGGCCCCGGGCGCCGTGTGTTTGTCCCAGAGCCACTGTAAAGACACCGCAGGTTCGATAGGCCCAGCAACCCGCTATAAAGTATTCCGCTTTGCAAATCTAGCTGTACCTTGAAGCATTGCACGGATGCTCGCACCGTAGGACATAGTACAGTTCAAATACATCGAAAAGAATGATTCTCGGTATTGTGTACACGCATAGCACACCTTAGTTACACACTCCCAACCCAGAATTTACACAAACAGCGCGCACTTGATAAACACTAAACACCATAGCGACCGACCCAACAGACCTTTCCTGCGCCTCGTCTTTTGGATACCCTCTATCCTTCCATCACAGCCGTGACGGTGTGCACAAAGAAGCACCACAGCAAAAACAACCCATCCCTGCAACTGCAAGATCCAAACACTCCACACTCATCTCCACTCATCCGACCGCTAGCTCAAGGACGATCTCCTTGGCCATATTTGCATGACCTCCTGGGAGGGTGCAACGGATAGGTGCGAAGCCACCTCCCCACACAGGATGGGGCATACTTCCCTGGCATGCTCACCCTGAACTCGAGCGAGTTGCACCTGGGAGGCCAACAGCCGGAAGCTTCCTTTCGGGGTGGCAATGGCGGACCTGTGATGTCCCTGGTGGGATCGAGAGCCACCTCTTGATTTTTCTTGTTTGATTCGATTGAGAAGAGAGAATTCGAGGAACGCGCCTGAACGAAAAAGGTATCATGGTTGAAGTTGGAAAAGAGCCGGGTCAATATCATGATCAAAAGGGAACGGACCCTCCTAACCACTCTTAGCCTTCTTGCGCGACGACTTCTTGGGTTCTTCCTTCTCGGGCTGCTCTACCGGCTTCGCGGCCGCCTTCTTGCGGGCCTTCTTGTCTGGACTGGCGGCCGAGGGAGTGGCAGCCGGCGTAGGCTGGGCAGACTCCACGGCCTCGCTCTTGCGCTTGCGGGACGCCTTGGGCTTGGCCGCGGCCTTAGCGGGCTCGGGCTGGAGGGGAGCAGCAACGGGAACGGGTGCCATCAGCTGCTGAGGTGCGACTGAGCCCTCGCCGACGGGCTCCGAGTCGACTCCGCCCACATGAGGCATGGGGATGTTGAACTCCTCGCAGTAGCGGACGGCCTGGTCGTCGGTCATCTCCTTGGCGTTGAGGTTGCCGTTCTTGAACGAATGCACGCGGGCATTATACAAGCGCAGATTGTACTGGTACGCCTGGTTCCAGCCCTGGTTTGATTTCAGCTTTAGCACGTGTTCACATCAAGGATTGGGGGACAACGTACCAATTTCTCCTGGGCAGACATGGAGGCCCAACGGCGTTGACCCTCCTCCTGCACAGCACCCTTAGGGACGCCCTCACCAAGATCGACGGCGATAATGGGACGGGCAGTCTGCATGTAGAGGAAGTAGGGAGTCAGAGGACGCTTGGGAGCATTGGGGTCATGCTGGCGCTTCTTTCGCTCCTTCTTCTCCTCAACGACGGGAACGGGGAAAGGCATGGGCATGCCATTGGCAGGCAGCTGGAGGGAGTGGAAGTCCGCGTTCATGGGCAGCTCATTGCCATCTCCAAAGGTGGGCTCGCCGAGGAGGAGGTTCGTCTGCGTGAGATAATCATTGGCGAAGGAGCCAATGATGCCCTGGATGGTAGTAAGGCGTTGGTACACCTGGAGTCATGTTAGTGATTGAAGCTTCCATGATAAGTAACGTTGTCGCGTATGAGAGTGAGATGCCAGCTCCAAGGAACTTGGCACGTAGAACAAAGAATTGAGTGCAAATCAGGGCCCAACGACATGAACGGCATCAGACCAAAAATGTAGACTTGGCGATGTGATCACGTGTAGTCGTGCGAGGGGGTGTGAAATTGTGTGAGGGTAACGCAAAAGGGAGACAGGGTATCGTGAGCAGGCGGTGAACGGAAGGTGAAAGTATGGAGGGCGGCGATGAGATTGTAGATGCTAACGCCGCGTTCTGAAAGTGGCAGTCGCCGGGTGTGAACCGCTGGGGCCAATAGCTGGTGGTGATCAATGGCCTTGCCGGCGCCATCAGGGGGCGATGAGGCTGATGGGCGGGTGCTGGACAGACACCAAGGCGGGAGGAGACATTGACAAGGGGGGGTTGGCCGTGCTGTTTGCTCGGGCAGGGGAAGGGAAGAGAAGACTGGAAAACGGAGCAAGCTGCGTAAGACTTACACTATCCCGGACTCTGATAAAGTCAGCCACGTTAATGACAGGAGCGCTGTTGGCCTTGGGCGCAGGAGCCATGGTCACGGGCGAAGGCCCGTTGAGGACCTGCTGAGGTTGGAAGTGCTGGACTTGTTGCAGAGGCAATTGCTGCTGCTGCTGCGCGGGCGCGATGGGCGCGATGGGTTTGTTATCGTCCTTCTTGGGGCGGGCCATGGTTGCTGTTTTTTTGTTGTGGCGGTCGGTTAACCTTGTGCAGTGATGGGTGCTGGCGCAGCGTGTCGCGCGTCTTATTATTTGCAAGTGTGTGTGCTGTAATTGAGGCCGGTGCGTGGTTATTCAGAAGGGTTCTGACGGGCAGCGGTCTGATGCCTGTAGTGATGCTTTGTTGGCGTGAATGATGCCCTGGGGTTGAGAGTTGGAATGGTGAAGAAAGGAGAGGGACGGTGGACGGGTGCAAGGGCTGGGGGCTGGGGGGTAACCGGTTTTTGGGGGCAGGAGCGCTCGCTGGCTGATCGCACCTGGACCCAGGTTGATTGACTCCAGCTGCTGCCGTGAGGGGTAGGGCATCACCCGCCTGCCAGTTTGCAAACCCTGAACGAAATTCGCACGCAAAATTCAATTGAAATCAGCACTGACTGTCCTACCCCCCTGTCCACCTGCGCACAGTGGGCACTGATTGGACGGCTCATCTCGATTGCACAGCATAGCCACCAAGAGCTCCCCCAATTCTCTCAATCGCCCAAGGTGCTCGCCCACTGCCCAGCCAGCACCCACTCACATCCAGTGTCAGCGCATTTCCCTGCCGACCCTTTTTCACCACTCTCCAAGTCACAATGCTCACTGCCGGGCTTGGGCCTGGATCAGTAACGACCTTGGCGCGCCAGCTCCCAAAATCCAAACTCCCAGCTTGTGCCCAAATACGGGACCCGCCGTCACTTGGTTCTCACTGATCCTCCAGCACCTGCTGAGCATGCTGGCCTCGATAGCTCTGAAGTTCTTGCGGCGTACAGTACCCGTGGATCAGGCCACCCGTCCTTCCAAGGTTTGGCGTCTGTCGTCCTGGGGATCATCAGCGGCCCGTACCCCCAACTGGGACGGCAGCGCCTCCAGATGTCTCGCTTCCTTCTGATGGATTCTAGGGCCCGCTCTCGAATTTCTGCATTGCCGCAGGTTCGGGATTGTTCCCAGCTGGGGTTCTGCATCAAGTTGTCGGCATCACTGGTCACTGAAAATCTGGGTTTACTGCACTGCGTCTCGAGCTGTTCAGGTGAGACGCGCCTCAAGTCCTGATAACAAACATCACGGTCTCCCCGACTGGTGTTACTCAATCTCAGAGTCCACAATGTCACTTCGACTCGAGTCTCGCCACTTCCTGCCTCCTCTTGCAGCCAAGCAAGGAGCTACTCAATAATGTTGGAGCTTTTCAACCCGTCTGTCAGCAGACGAGGTAGTCCTAGAAGGCTGGATTTCCGCCTGCCGGACTTGAACGATCGACCTACTGTGATCTCCTGCCGCGCTCGTGCACCTCGAATCAGCACAGCACTCCCTCGAGTGCCGCACTGGAACAGAACAGCATGGTCTACACAATGAGACATGCCGAAACCGAGTTCTGGGGACGAGTCGGTGCTTTTGATCGTGGCCACTCGCTGTTGAGGCATTCACAGGAAAACGTTGGGTCTTTCAAGCAAAGCCTCTCACTCTGCGTCGTAGCATCCTGCTATGCGACTACCTAGATACCTACCTATGTAGCTCATTGTGAAGCGTCCGTACGGCTGGATGTTTGCTCCATGCTGCTGTCGCCATAGCGCTGATGTAGTCTACCAATTCTCTCAGTGTATTGGAAGTGTCCTAGTAGTTGTCGCTGATCTCACCAGGCACTTCAACACAGCGTCATATATCTGCTGGGCCTCATGATTCTGATTCCACTTGAGGCTACGGCGAAATTCGCAGAAGCCCACCATTGAAGACAAGCCTTTTAGATACGCAAAGAGGAGCTCAACGAACCAAGTACTACAAGGCAATTGTCCCAAATGTTGCTCATCGCTGGATGCCCGCCGTCACATGAGCCATATCCCATATCTATGAGTCCTTACGCGATACGGATAGACTTGAGAAGCAATTCTCAAGCGTCGATGAGATCGACGCGCCTCAGTCTGCATATGTACAGTAGTACTCGGTGCTCAGTACACAGTACCAATCTTTGAATGTAATATCACCAACGTCCCTGCTCGACCTAGAATGGAAAGAACGATGTGCACCTTGGCAGGGCCAGGGCGGTCCTCGCGACGGCCCGGCGGCTCTTGAGTCCAGCCTTGCAAGTTGACAACGTGGGCGTTGAAGCTAGCGATTTTAGCAGTCCGTGATCTCGGGACAGATCTTAACGTCCATCTTATTCTAACGGTAAATACTCCGTACTTATAGAAGGGGATGGCTGAATGCAACCTCAGCCTTTTACCGAGCTCGTCAGTTGCTGTCACACTGATCGCGATCGCAAGAACACCAGAAAGAGGAGCAGGAGTTGCGAGCGGAATGCTTGACATGGGCTTGGCCTGTCAGCTGTGGTCGCATTCTCTTGACGATCGTCCCGTCCCGTCTCTTTCAACTTCACGATGCTGCATCCAGACGTTGACGATGTTTTCTACACAGTATGGCAGCCCAGAAGGTGCTGTTTAGTCCACCAATTTTTACCCTCCTGCCTCTCCATCTCGAAGTCCTTCAGCCATTACCCAAAAATGCAAGTGAACCCCTGATGTCTTGGCTGACGACAGACTGGGGCCACTGGCGACCCCTCCATGCAGGTGAGCAGGATTGTTGCCCCTCAGTCAAATCCACACAAGCTTCATCGTTGGCCCTGCGAGAAAGTCTTGGCAGCGTTTGACCAGGCGCTGGCGTTGCATGGCTGGAGGTCCTCTGCCCCTCCACCATCTGAGAGCTTCCCGGGTTGGCCTTGGCTCACCTTCACCTCCTTTTTCTGTTTCCCTGACTTACTTCCTCCCTCTTCACAATTTCACATTCGTCAAGAGTGACGATTCTCTTCAATTGACTCCCAAACGCGTCTTTGCACGTAAGAAAGGTCGTCGCCGTCGCCTGCTGCTACGTTAAGCAGCTGGAGAAGCTCCACTTCCCCAATTCCAACAATAAAGAGCCCAACGGAACTCGCCAACTTTCACAACTTTTTCCAAAGCTCAGCAAGAACTCCAATATCATTAAAAGGTGTGCCTATCTTCCACACACTCGTCCATTCCGAGTAATCCACCAAAGTCCTTCCGTCTTCGCAGTTCCATCTCAGAAGATTCCTAGCTAATCACCCACAAGACCGCAACGCACGCAGCCGATCATGTTGTCTTTCAAGATGACGCCCCTCCTTTGGGGCATGATCCTGCTCGTTCTCTTTGCCAGACCAGCCCATGCATTTGGCGCCGGCAACATCGCAAGCATCTCAAAGGTCGAGGGCCAAAACTGTAAGCCCATGGCTCTGACATCCCTTCTGCCCGCCATCACTCTCACCCTGCTAACTAGCCACTACCTTCAGGGCGCCACGGCGACATCGAGGACACCCTGCTCAAGATTATTATGGCCCGCGCCGTCGGCGGCAAGAAATTCGACAAGCTCGCCGTTTCTCGTACCTACTTCGGCAACTGGCTTCGTGACTATTCCCAAGCCATTGATGTCGGCACCGTCAAGTCTGTCTCGGCTGAGGCCATTCGCCTGCTGCTGTGCGTCCTTGGCTTCCTGACCTTTGGATTCGGCTCGCGCGAGTTCGAGGTCACGGCCGACCGTCTTGGGTGCTACCGTCCCGAGGGTAGGCGACCCCAACTTGTTCTCAATTCCAAATGTGCTTATATACTAACATACCACCCAGACCACATTGACAACCCCAAAAACTACGCCGACAACGAGGACGCCCAACAATATGACCGCCGCCTGCGAGCCCCCGTCGACGAGAGCGTGGAGCTGGCTATCGACGAGGAGACGGGCATGAAGAACTACATTGCGAACGAAAACGTCAATATCATGACCAGTGCCTTGCACGTGAGGCGCCTCTTCACCAAGTGCATCGAGCTAGGCCGCCGCTACGGCGAGAGCGAACGCAAGGAGGACCTGTACGAGGCCCTTCGTCTTCTCGGTACCGGTCTCCACTGTCTGGAAGGTGAGTTTTGGCCTCTCCCTCGCTCCATGATTTTCGAAACTATTGCTAACATTTCTATCTAGACTTCCTGGCGCACAGCAACTACTGCGAGCTGGCTCTCATCGAAATGGGCGAGCGCGACATCTTCCCCCACGTCGGGCGCAACACGCGCATGCGGCTGCGCGGTGCCCGCGACGAGGTCTACCCCCTCGTGACCGGCACCTTCGGCGGCGTTGACTTCCTGCACTCCGTTACGGGCGAGGTGTCAGACAAGCTGACGCAGAACGAGATCGAGGAGCTCGAGGGCACGCTGCAGCAGAGCAGCCAGGGCGACACCAGCTTCCTACGTGACCTGCTGGACAAGATCCCCGACGGCCTGTTTGGCGGCGAGGACGAGAAGAGCAAGATGGAGGACCTGCAGAATAACGCCCAGGCTTCCCAGCTGCAGAACACGTCGATTTCGCCCCGCGACCCCGAGGAGTACACGCTGTACATCCAGAACATCTTCAAGCAGATAATGCCTGCTATTGAGTTCCACGATGAGATTCTTCAGGCCATCGCGGAGAAGATCGAAGATATCCCCATTCTGCCCAAGATCATCGAGCAGCTTGAGGAGCAGTTGTCGGTGTTTGTCTTCTCGCTCATCGCACCTTTCGTCGTGCCGGTTATCAGCCAGATCAAGAATGAGCTTCGTACCGGCTCTGACGAGATCATTCAGTCGTCCAACAACGAGCAGCACATCGTGTTCAACGACGATGATTCCACTGACCCAACTCACTCCATGTTGTCCAAGGACCACTTCTCCAACGTAAGCACCCCTTTTCTTCTCTCACAAACTTACATGCGACCGAAACCAACCCTCTCCAGATTCTCAACGAAGCCGCCGGCCGCACCGCCTCTAAAGTAGTCGGCTGGGTCGTCCCGCAAATCATGGACGCCATCGACGACCCCTCCACGGACATTGACCGCGTCCTCAACCGCGTCATCTACGGCGTCCTCCACCACCCGGCCCAACGCGACCAAGGCGAAGACGGCGCACGCGACGGCCGCGCCCTCATGTTCAGCACCGTCGAAGAATGGTGGTCATCCGTCGACCAGGACGAGTACCGCCGCAAGCTGTCGCGCTCGGGCGTCGAGAACGGCGAGAACCACAAAGAGGGCGTGCACGACACGGGCCACGGGCACGGGTGCGCCGGCAAGCTCGGCATGCACAAGCAGTTCGGCTCCGGCGAGCCCCAGAGCATGGAGGACCGCATCGCGACCGAGGCCGCGGGTGCGATTGTCGGCGGGCTGACGAGCGGGTTCTCGAACCTGTTAAACGAGGGCTCCGGCGGCCGCGTCAACTTCCCGACGTCCGAGAACCCCACGCAGGGCGGTGGGCTGATGGGCGCCGCGCAGGGCCTGCTCGGCGCGTTTGCGGGCGGGTCCGAGAGCACATACGAGAGCCGCCCGGAGCGCCAGAGCGACGGCGGCGTGCAACAGCGCACGGAGCAGTACGGACGCAGCTCGGACGGACGAAGGACGGAGCAGTCGGAGTTCACCGAGACGCGGTACGACGATGGTCGCGAGACGCGGGAGTACCAGCGGTATGAGCAGCGCGAGGATAGGAATGGTCGCGAGGAGGGCCGTGGGTATGAGGAGAGGCAGGAGCGCAGGGGAAGCGGCGGGTTCGAGCGGACTGAGCAGAGAAGCTGGGGTGGTGGTGGTGGTCGGGATGACAACGAGGGTGGCTACGGAGGCGGTCGTCGTGAGGAGCCCGAGCGCGAGCAATATGGCGGCGGGTATGGCGGAGGCCGTCGCGAGGAGCAGAACGAGGGCTACGGTGGCGGCTATGGCCGTCGCGAGGAGCCCGAGCGCCAGGAGTACGGCGGTGGTGGTGGCTACGAGCGTCGCGAAGAGGGCGGCTTCGGCGGCGGACGTCGCGAGGAAGGCGGCTGGGGCGGTGAGCAGCGCCGCGAGCGCCGGGGTAGCAACGACGGCGACGACGATGACAACAACTACGGGCGCCGTGAGCGCCGCCGCAGCCGAGACCGCAGCCAGGAGCGTAACGAGGGCGGCGGCGGGGGTTGGTTCTCTTAGGTAAAGTGCTGCTGCAGCTGCCTAGCGAATCCGGCGTTCCAGGGTCGGTCGGCGGGTGTGACGCCGTGGCTGGCGGACGATTGGGACAAGTAAGCCTTTGGTTTTGGTTTGGGGTGTTGATGTGGCTTTCGAAGCGGTGATTTGGTGCATAGTTGGCGGTGTTGACATAGTTAGGGTATGAGGACTGGCTTTGAGAAAGGGGAGTGTTGATGTCGCAGAATGATAGATCTGAATAAAAGTGACTTTCCTTTCCAGCCTTGTAAGTACAGGCCAGTTCCAACCAACCCTGCGCTTCCTTCAAGCCAGCAATGCGACAGGTACAGCACCGTCCCGCCAGACGATGAAGTTTTCTTGGCCGTGGGTTTTCCGTCACTACTCAGCCTTAGGCCATCTTGATGCCACCTTAATCGAATGGGCGATGAGTTCTCTTCGCTGTGGAAAAATAACATCTCAGGGGCGATCACCTCAAAAACAAACGCATTGTGGTAGTCGTGTCTACTTCTACTCAAGCACAGTGAATTCCAGCTTCGACGCTCAGTCCCGGGAGGCAAGTGTGGGCAGGCACGAAGAAGATGGTTATTCCGGGCTGAATTCGAGTGGGTGGGACCGTCTGAGAACTTCTTCGTCAACCAACACAATCAATTCTACAACCACGACCACGTTCGTGTTCATAACAAGCCCGGATGAGCGACGTTCTCTATTCGAAATCGTGCCGCAGATCCTACGCCATTCAAGCCCGACTGAGTACGAAACAAGATGATGGTCGAGGGTCGACAACGGGCTGGCTTCTCGAAGAACGATGGTCTCGCAAGCTGCATGTGATTACACTATTATCCCGACTGCATTGCCTGATGCCGTGAACGCAGGGGCCCGGGCGGCAATCTATCCGCGGATGGCCGTGGGAATGTTCCACTGGCTGCACACTCGCATGCAGCATCTTCAGTTGGACTACACCTTGCTATCTGGCCAGGGACTAGCTGCATTGCAGACACTGCCACCGATATGTGCTGGACGCGAGGTGGGGGCGCAGGCGGGGAGTGACGCTCTGGAACTCCGAACCCCATCTTCAGGTCTGTTTCCTGGCTGCCTCGTTTTCCTTTTTTCCTTCGTTGTTCCTTCTCTCGTTTCTTGTCTACATTTTCCATGGTTCTGTCGAGATTTGACACTGGTCCTCTCGCTTGCTCACGCCGTTTCTTATCTGATCTAGCCTGATATTGTGGACAGGGCAACGACATGTCTGGCATGGAGCCTCTTGCAGCATTGGGCCTTGTCTGCAATGTTCTTCAACTCATTGAAATTGGGCATGACGCACTCAGCCTCATCAACGCTGTCTACAAGAGCGGCTCGATCAACGATGGGCTCACTCAGCACGCTGTGATACTGGATGGTATATCGGAGGAGATAAAGTCCGTCCAGCCTGGCGCGAAATTTAGAAAGCACGAACAGCAGCTTCAAGATACCGCCAACCTATGCTCTAAGGCCGCGCGAGATTTGAAAGAGGAAATACATTTCCTGGTCGGTCATTCGAAGCAGGGGAGTCTGCGATCCACTTTGAAGGTGGCAGCAAAGGTGACCTGGCGGCGGCGACGCGTGGACAGACTCAAGAATGATCTGGACAGCGCAGAGAAGTTGATGCAGACTGGGTTGCTTGCCCGAATATGGTCAGTGGACTAATCACTTCTACTACATTCACACTTCACCAGGTGGTTGATTTTGCCGACGGCTGACTGACAACACATCGCGAGTAACTCAGGGCGAGCACCAATGCTACTGCGCTGGATGTGTTTGGGTTGAGGGAAGACGTCCGTTTGTTCATCTGCCAGTACCAGGCGGGAAATAAAGACACTGCGGCTCTAGTCTCTCGAGAGGCCTTGACGACTAGAAGCCATATCTCCTCTAAGTTCCGGAAGACCAACGAGCACATAAGCAGAGTGGAGCGAAGCGTGGAGAAGCTGTCCCTCCATGCAAGTGTCTAGATCGACAAAGTCAAGCACGACCGTCTGCTGCAGAGCCTCAAGTACCCAGGCTTCAACGAGCGTCGCAACCAAGTCAGCGAAGCACACCCAGAAACTTTCAGATGGGTGTTCGCGGGCGACGATAGCGAACCTGGCAGAAAACCTGACAGGAATCACAACAGAAACACTCCTGCAGTTACGTGGGATCGATTCTCGAACTGGCTCAAATCAACGGACCGCTGTTACTGGATCAGTGGCAAGCCTGGCTCCGGCAAGACAACATTGCTCAAATATATTCTGGCGAATCCACAAACACACCAGTCACTTGCGATCTGGTCCCCTGGCTGCGTGGTTATTTCGCATTACTTTTGGAGACCTGGGCCTGCCATTCAGCACGACATTAAAGGTCTGCTCTGCTCGCTTCTTCGCCAACTCTTGCAGATCAGTCCGATAGCTCTGCAAAGTGTCGTTACCTCGATGAATAATCTGGACATTAAGGACTCTGACACGGACTGGTCTCCGAATGAACTTGAAGAGACACTGTTTCGCATTCTGCTCACTTACGACCGCCCAGTTTGTATGTTCCTGGACGGGCTCGATGAGGTCGATCCCAAAGATGGACCTATTCGACTGCTTGGCCTCATCGATAAGCTCTGGCAAACTGGGAACACCAAGTTGTGCTTGGCGAGCCGACCTGAGCCCTTGTTCCAGCGACACCTATCGGCGTTTCCAAGCCTCCGGCTGCAGGACCTGACATACCACGACTTGGAGCTGTATGCACACGACAACCTCCGATTGTCGAAGATGTTTCACCCTGACGGGGACCGGGGCCTCGTCACTGAGCTCGTATGGCAGGCTGAAGGAGTATTTTTGTGGCTTGTCCTTGTGACCAAGAGCGTCAGAACCGGACTCGACAACGGAGACCGCACCGACACCATCTACGAGAGAATCAGCCGCTTGCAAGCTGGAGACCTCAACAGCCTATACGAAGACATGTGGGAAAGGGCTCGCGACGAAAGTCCAGCCACGTATACAAAGAGCGCAGCGCTCTATTTCAAGCTTGTACTGGAACGCCAGAGAACGGGTGAACAAATACTGGGACTCTATTCCGGCATGAATGTGCTACTCATGATGCTCGCCTCGACCAATATCGCAGAAGACACGCTAGCTGCCCTTCAAGATTCCGCTCTTCAGGTAGCAGAAGAGGACATGCTGCGTGCGTGCAAAGAGGTCGAGAGGGTTGTGGAAATTGCTTGTTTCGGTCTCCTCGAAGTCACTGGTTCCGGTTCTTCTGACTTGTCCGGTCGGTGTACAGGTGACAAGCTGGACAGGATCCTGGTCGGCTGGTTCAGGGATAAGTACAACAGTCTGTTACCGTACGCACCCGGAGACAAGTCATTCCGTTTCATCGACCGAACGGCTGTCGACTTCCTGACAGATACGGACAAAGGCAAGCAATTCATGGCCTTCGACCAGTCTTCTGAGTTCTCGCGCGCTTCTCGACTCGCCACGGCAA
The DNA here is from genome assembly GCA_003671545.1 of Ophiognomonia clavigignenti-juglandacearum. NCBI lineage: Eukaryota > Fungi > Ascomycota > Sordariomycetes > Diaporthales > Gnomoniaceae > Ophiognomonia > Ophiognomonia clavigignenti-juglandacearum. The sequence goes on along the minus strand of PYFS01005010.1, from coordinate 25,286 downwards.
CTCTAGCGCACGCTCATATCTTCTGCGTACAGAACGCGTGTGGATGGGACCCGGAGCCTGAGCTCCGAAGCATTCTCAAAATGCTTGATGATATACGCGAAGATTTCGAAGGCACAATCGAGTTCGTCCTGGGAGATTGGACACGGCTGCTGCTCCATTGCAAAAGACTTTGTGAATCTGGGAGACTTCTAGCTGGCCGAGGTTCTCGCGCTCGACCCTGCAACGGCACTTCTGACTTCATCCGGGCAGTAGCGACGTACTCTTACACCAGTCTGAACTTGGTCATCGAGGTCCTACTTCAGGAGGCGCCGAAGGCCGAAATCTTATCCGAGGCATTATTTGATGTGTGCTGCTCATCGGGCGTTGCCTTGAGCGACAGAGGCCAAGATCTCCTTGGCCTCTGCAGATCACTTTTGACGAATGGTGCCGACTCTGACTGGATGGGAGCTGGATTCGACCCAGTCCGTTGGCTTGATGCGACAGCAGCACCACGTGCAACGCCTTTTTCGGCGTTCTTGTGCACCACGCTGTTTGTTGCTGGTGCGAACTTTAACAAACCCAACGCTGCGTCGATGGGGAATACCCTCAGAATTCTCTTGGCTTTCTTTCAACTTCGGCCGAATCTTGAAGTGATGGTCCCTGTATGGTTTAGGCTTACTAGCTCGTTCACTTTGGGTCGGCAGGTGCTGATGCAGGTGCCCTTGGACTGTCCGGTCGTTTCCGACATGTACAACGGCGTTCTAACAGCACTAATGCGTCACGTTCCAATAACACGGAGGTATGGCACTGAAGGCCCGCCATCGTCGAGTAAGATCGTTGTTTCAGTGCCAGTTCGCGCGCTGTTGATGATAGTTCTCCGCGTCCTGCTCAAAGACTGCTCCCAACATGGAGAAGCTGAACTTGGGAGACTCGCTGCACAATTAGTGAATCTCGTTGCAGATAAGGCGAATAATACGGCTTGTTGCAGTGCTCAGAGGAAGAACCCTGTAGTTGGAAAGTTGTCGACTTGGGACTATTCAGAAGAGTTTGTATGGTATGAGGCGACAGGAGAAGAGATTGTGGAGGAAATTATGGGCCAATGGGAGGTAAATTGCCGTTATCCACTGATGGAAGTATCTGGCCTGCGAAAAGGTGCTGGTCGAAGCGAGAAATGGGAGCCGGCGTGGCGCGTCGTTCATTCGGGGCAAGGGCACGCAAGGCTTCCGGACAGCATGTTGGAGCGGTGGGAAGAGCTCGGGATTGCGACCAGAATCAAGAACAGCTGTGAGGCACGCGGAACCAACGAATGGTTCGACAGACTTCGGCCAAAGACATCAACGTAGTCATCACCTGGGCAATAGACAAGGTTTCGATTTATCGTGCACAAGGTTGCTGCTGCGAGTCTGAGGTTGTCGTGGTGCGCATATGGCAGATGGCTGAGATGCCACGCCACAGTGACCTCGGACTTCGATTTTGAACAGCGGCAAGAGCCTCCTCCGCTCTGATATTGAGAGCGCCCGTTACTGAACTGTTGCAATGCATTTGATAATCGGAGGAGACCCGAGACTCTTCCAAGGCTTACTTGGTTAGCAGCTCATCGGTGTCGCGCATCGTCCTGTAAACATGCGAAGCCTCTAACGGCACTCCAACTAAGAACCACGCCAACATCTTTCAAAAGCTCATCTGTGAACGTAAATTTCACTGCATGACTTTGCTCCTGATGATGGAGAAACTGGTCGTCCCAGCCTGTCTCAAGATCGACAGACCACACTGGGCCGCGACAGTCGCCTCTTTGCTGTGGGTTCAGTTTCTCAGTGCCTCCGAATTAGTTCTGGTGTCACGCGTCCACGCCGGCCAGCTTGGAAGGTCACGTCGGGGCAAGCTTCCAGCGGCTCGGGCGGCCATAGGTCTCTTGTGGAATCTGTGCCGAATCGGCACGGTCTGCCAGGTGAAAAATGTCCCGGCCGCCCCCAAGAGCCAAAGTCGTGCTACTTTCGTTCTCAAGCGGATCGTTGTGACGCTCCTCGCCTACCTATTCATCGACGCTGTGGTCTCGAAGCCGCCCCCGGAGGCTCATATGGTGGGAGCAGACAAGGCGACGCTGTTTTCTCTGCAGGACCTGGACTTTGGCGATGTCATTTTTCGTTCTTCCACGGTAGCCGGATATTGGATCATCACTGGCGTTCTAAACATCTTCATGACCAATGTGAGGACCATAGTGGCACGTTCGGACTGAGCAGTCCTGAAGAGTGCCCACCACTCTATGGCTCCTTCTCAGAAGCGTACACTGTTCGTCGCTTTTGGGGGTGAGTACTACTTGCCTACCACGTTTCTGATATGTCAGGCTGACATTGACTCCGGCAGCATCTCCCGGCATCAGATGTTTCGCTCATTTCTGACCGGTCACGCCAGCCTGATCGTCGACAACGCCCTCCCGGTTTTGCCGCACCAGTCGGCGGCATCCCGTTATACACGCCTGACGATCGCCTTTCTCATTTCGGGGCTTCTTCACGCCCATGCTGACCAGCTGATGGGCGTGGCCAATGCCGAGAACGGCGCGCTGGTCTTCTTCCTATTGCATGCCGCCGTGATCATGCTGGAAGACTTCTTAGGTCCTCTTTTTGGCAGTCTGGTGCCTCGTCGTCTCCGCCACATGTTGGGCTATCTCTGGGTCTTTGCTTTCTTCGCCTGGTCCAGCCCGATTTGGATCTATTCGGGCATGAGGCTGGGACTAAGCTCCGCTGCTTTGCTGCCGGTGCGTGTGGTGGGCCCGTGAATAGAGCAAGTCCTGTCCAAAGAGTAGAAATTTGCGTAATTGTCTGAAGCTCAAGATCTCGTCGTAGGTTCTCGTTAGACGCTGAGTTTATCCATGGGAGCTTGAGTATACGTGGACGTAGGCGCTTGCAGGGCCATGGGCGAGGCTCCAGAAATTCAGAGTACAAGCTCAAGCTGTGTGCCATGCTGTCAGTCGACATTTGGGCGCTTGATGACTAGGCAGCTTGAGAAGACGCAGGGTTTAGCTCACAAGAGATATTTTCTTTGATCCTTTTGTCTATCAACTTGTGGCCAGCGGCACGGTGCACCTCGAATGATGCGTCAATAGACTCCTCACATGCTTTGTGAGGGGTGAGATGCTAGGTCACCAGCCAGGTCGAATTGTGCGAGACAGCATACGCATCGACGCGTAGAAGCCTTCCTACATAAGGAAAGCCTGTCCCGTTCTGGATGTTACCCTCCATCGGAGACTGTCTTGCCAAATTGCAGGCAGCTGTGCAGCGATTGCGAGACGAACCGCAGTGTATTCAGAAACTCTCGGCAACGACCCCGGAGCCCCTTATCAACGGAGCGTTTGGAATTCATCAGTCAGTTGTTTCTCGTCTCCGACACGAGCGATGCCCCGACCGCCCTTTTGGAACAAGCCAAGACTTGCTGCTCAGGTCGTGCTAGCAAACCTTAAACGTGAGTGTTGCTGACGAGCTGTTATCGCAGCAAGGGTATATATATATATACAGACAGTAGCCAGAGCTCTGTTGTGTACAGGAGTCCATTATTCTCGATAACTCATCACAGAACCACAGGACGGTACTCCAAACTGACCATCTATTCATCACAAACATGTCTTCTCTCAGAACACTTGTACGGGCAGCCGGCCCCAAGTCATCCATCTTCAGCAAACCATGCACCCTCATGCCATTCCTCAGGAAATACTCCACCAAGCCCCCATCCTCAAACCTCAAGCCGCAGTCCATCTCCCAAATCACCTCCATCCTCACCGCCATGCAACAATACCCCGACGGCATGCAGCGCGGCGACGTCCCGCTCACCTCCAAGGCCTTCCACGCCGACGCGACCATGTACGGCTATTTCGGCGGCGCCCTGCTGGGCGGGCCGATTTCGAATCTGTGGGAGTACATCAAGGGGTACGGCGCGGCGACCAACGTCAAGACACGGATCGACGTGCTGGCGGTGACGCCGACGACGGCGGTGGTGCGGGTCGAGATGGAGGGGGATAACTCGGAGGTGGACTTTACGGATTTTCATACGCTGATTAAGGGGGAGGATGGGAGTTGGAAAAGTGTCAGTAAGGTTTTCCATGCTTATGATCGGAAGTGAGGGGGGCGAGGAAACGGGACTGGAAGTGGACGTGAGAGTGAGGAGGGCAGGCGGGCGGGAAGACTGTTCAGTGCTGGGCTGAGCTCTGTAGCAGCACGAGGAAGATTTGGGCCGAGCTGGCCTCCAGATATTGGCTCACTGCTTTAATGAAGCTCAATTTGGGGCCCAAGAAGGCTACAATGTTGATTTTCTGAAAGCCGTCGGTCCCTTGTATTACAGATGTTGGACTCCCACAGTCATGTTGTCTGTTTAGACTAGGCGCTCTCTTGTGTTTGACCCGCTCCGAAATCATACAACCCGCCCGTTGACACTAGAAAATAAGTGCCCATGCTCCGGCAATGACGAAGTGGAAGATGAGCGACGACATCACTCATCTTCATCTTCCTCCTGCTCCTCGTCCTCATCTTCCTCTTCGTCAGAGCCCTCATCCTCTTCCTCAATTTCCTCCTCCTCTTCAGAATCATCCTCCTCTCCACTCAACTCACTAGCAACATCCTCATCACTTCCCCGCAAAGCCTCCGCCTCCTCCTCCTTCCTCTTCTTCTCATCCTCCTTCCGCGCTGCCTCCAACATCTTGGCCTTCTCGGCCCGCTGCGCCCGCTGGCCCACCACGAACGCGCCCACGGGCGTCTGCTCCCAGTTGAAATCCGCCAAGAACTTATCCACCTGGTCGCGGTTCTGCGGCGCAAAGTCGACCTTGGCGCGGCGCTCCTCGATGAACTTGGCGTTCGCCTCGAGCTTCTGCACGAGCAGCGCGATCTGCGACACGAGCTTGGTGTTGCGGTTGCCCTTGCTGCCGTTCTTCCCACCGCCGCCGCCGCCGCGGACCTCCTTCGACCAGCGCTTCAGCATCACCACAACGGGCAGCGCGAACTCGGGAAACGAAATGTCCGTCGACCAGATGGCGAAGTACTCGCAGAACAGCTCGATGACCTGCTCACCGACGCCGTCCTGGTAGACGCGGGTACGGAGGTACGACTTGGGCGCCTTGTACTGCACGGAGAAGTCAAGGGCCTTGAGGGTGGTGGCGCTGGGGCCCTTTTTCATCTCGGCCGAGTTGAGGACCTCGAGGAGGGCGGAGGCCAGCGGGATGAAGGTGCCGGTGGCGCGGGAGAGGCGCAGCAGCGAGCGGATGAGCTGAAAGCGCAGGGGAAAGTACATGGAGGTGGGGATCAAGCGCATCGCGCCCAATGTGACTTGAACGAGGGGGTAGATGAGGAGCTTGAGCTGGCTCTCCTTGGCCGATTGTGCTTGGCCGAGAAGACTGCAGTGCTGGGCGAGCACGCATGACCAAAAGTCCAGTGAGTGCACGTATTGCCAGTTGTATACGGCCTTGTAGGCATCGTTCTGGTTGTGGGTGATGCTGTTGCGGAGGTGGATGGCGAGTTGTCGGATGAAGGTGAATGCTGTGGTGTAGCCGATGCTCTGGTCGATACCCCAAAGTTCTGCGGCCGAGTTCTTCATCAGATTGATGCCCTGGATGGTGTTGGGGTTTGTCGACCTGCTGCCCTGGATCAGACCTTGATATGTGACCTTGAGAACAGCTTCGCGGATGCCCTTGTCGCCAATCACGACGAGTCTCCTCAAGACCAAGAACGCTGTTATCCTCGTCGCCTCACTGCTGGATGCCTGCGACCAAAAGTTCACCACGGTCTTGATTAGTGTCTTGAGCACTTTGCGGAAAGACAGCAGGTATGGCAGAAGAGGTTGCAGTGCCGAAATGGTGAGCTTAAGGGTGGCATCGTCGGACAGTGTGCCTAGCAAGTGGAGCACGGAAGCCGTGTAGCTCTTGATGAGTATTGATAGCGTCTTGAACTTCTTCGTTTCGATCGGCACAGTGACCATGCCAGATTGCGACTCCTTCACAGGACAGTGATGTTGCAGGACCTCGGGGATCTGCTTCAAGGCCACCACGAGGATGTCGTGATATACATCCGGGCTCGAGATGGTGTATTTTTGCCTGTTGTCCTCGTCCTCCTCATTCAGGTGCGCCGCGCTTCGGAAAGCCAAAACAGCCTGCTTCGCCGCCCTGAGAGACTTCGTTTCGGTCATGCTCGCCTTCCACCGTGCGATCATGGGCTTTGTGAGCTCATTGCGCGAGGAGAACTCGTCATCTGAATCGTCCTCGGTCGCCTTCTTCCGCTTCTTCTTGGGCTGCTCGTCTTCGTTACCAGAGCTCAGGTCGTCGAGCTCGGCCAGATCCACGTTCTCGTCGAAGTCGAGGGCCTCGGGGTCGTTCTCTTGCAGGTACTTGTAAAACTCGGGGTCGTCTTTCGCGAGCGCGTCGAGGGCGCCCTTGGACATGCCCAAATCCTCGTCGTCGTCCGATTCCGCATCACTGTCGTCAGCAGCTTCAGGAGCGCCATTCGCGTCGCTGCCGCTGTCCTCGGAGTCGTCATCCTTCTGGTCGCGCTTCCTCTTGCCCAGCTTGCCGGCCTTCTTCTTTCCGTCGTCCTTCTTGTCGATGATCTCGAAGCCGCCGCTGAAGAAGTCGTCCACGCTCATGCCGCTGACGGTCGCATCGTGCTGTTTCCGCGGCTGCTTCTTCTTTTCGGCGGCATCGTCGGCCACGGGGCCTTTGAAGTACTCGGAGTCCTTGGAGCGCTTCAGTTGCTTTTTCGCGTTGACTTGGGCGCGCTGCTTGATCTTCTTGTCGGTCTTGCGCTTGTCGAGGACGCCTTTGAGGTGTTTCGACTCGAACTTCTTGGTTGCCTTGGCCTTGGGCATTTTTGCGGTGATTGGCACGTTCGAAAAGATCAGAGGGTCTTTGGGGGGGTTTGAAGGGAAGGTCGGAGTAAAAGGATGGGTTTGGATGCACCTTTCCAGAAAATAAATTCTGCCGATAAGAACTGGCGGCTAGCTTATCGAATCTGAACCCTGCTGTTGCTACAGGGGGCCCCCTGCTCACGATGACGCCCATGCATCTGGCTCGTTTCGTCAAGGCATTCCAGGAAATAACTTCACCTTCTGCACCCAGAAAGTATCACGATGATAATGAGATTCTTATACCTCAGAGTCCCAGTGACAAGATGAATCCCAGACAAGCATATGCGCCTACACCGCACAGCTATGTCCCAAATACAACTCTCTCGGCTACCATTAACCTGGACGAAGTACGAGCCAACGCCCGCCTCAAATCTACCTGGTGCTTCAGCTAAAATTACAATTCGCAGGAAGTGAAGCTCACAGATACCCGAGCCGAGCGAGACTTGCAAGACTCACTCGCAGAAATCTTCAGCATTCTCGTCACGCTCGACGAGCTCGAGAAGGCCTTCTTAAAAGATGCCATTCCCGAGGCGGACTACACGGACATCTGTGACCGCTCACTGAAGCAGTACAAGTCCATCATAGCCGATGAGACAGTGATGAATGCGTTTGTGGGGATTGAGGAGTTCAAAGCCGAGTATGAGGTGAGTGTGTCTCTGTCTGCAACCTGTCGTCGCCTTGGCTGTCAGTGTCGTAGGCAGCGCGAGCTAAACACCATCCTCCAGCTCGAAGTCCCCCGCGCAACAGAGCGCATCCGCGTCGGCATGCCCAGCACCCGCTTCCACGCCAACTCCGGCATCGTCCAGCCGCCGCCACGCAACTCGCCCTCCGGCGCACCCGGCCCCAGCGGCACACTGATCCTCGAGGCGACGCAGGACTTCATCACCTTCCTGGACGCGCTACGACTCGGTTTATTAGCAAAGGACCAGTTGCATCCGCTACTGACGGATGTCATCCAATCGGTGAACAAGGTCACGGACAGTGACTTTGAGAACAGAGGGAAGATCGTGCAGTGGTTGATCGCGCTGAACCAGATGAAGGCGACCGAGGAGTTGAGTGAGGCGCAGGCGAGGGAACTGGAGCTGGATATCAATTCGGCTTATGGAGGATTCAAGGCTACGTTGAGTTGATGTGGCTCCGCTGCAGGGAGTCCAAAATGGGAGTGCATTTATTTGACCGGCAACAAGCTGGGTGACGGAGTTGATGTTGGTCTGCAGCATATCAGGTAGCTCGTCTCGTGCGACCAGTCTGTTGACGTGCCTATACGAGGAACGTCCAGAAACTGGGATAAACAAACTCCTCCTCGAATATCCTCCTGACCTGCTCCAACACAAACCTCTCCACCTTGCCCACATTCTTCAGGCTCTGTTTGCCCCCATCGCGTCCCCCAATCTCACTCTCCACCCTAATCTCCTGCAACAAGCCACCCATCTTGCCATTCCCATTCCGCCCATTCGACGGCCCACCCTCATCCCCCGCCGTCTCCGCATCACCATCCCCTCCCACAGCCGCGAGCGCATCCTCTGGACTCAGAAAGCAGAAATGTGCCCGTTTCCGTATATAAGCCACCACTCCGACACCATCAAATGTAAGTCCCGTGATGCTCAGCCGCAGCGGTATACCTACAAAGCTAGGCATAGGGTAGTCAAGGAGTATGTCCGCGGTAAGCAGCAACTTGATGTCGCCCGAGTACCGGATCCGGAACACCGCCTGCACATCCTCTGTCCGCGGCTCGCGGAACTTGGGCTGCTTCTCCTGCGGCGATGACCCGTCTAGATTGTGCTCGTCGTCCTCGGCAATCGCGCTCCCCGCCAGCGCCGCCGCCGACAGGGTTGTGTTATCCCGCGTCGGCGGCCGCGAGGTTCCTGCTGATGACGCGGTCGGCGCAAACGTCGACACACTCGACTTCTCACGCAACGCGGGGTTGGATGGGTATCCGCCGGCCTTCAGCGTACCAAAACCTGACGGAGCAGGCGGGGTGCCCGACGACGCATGACTGAAGTCCACGACCGAGATCGAGCTCTGGCTCGGATTGCGACTATGACTCGGCACACGACCATCCGGCGACGTAGATAAATGCGCCGCGTCCGGAAATGGAAACGCCGCCGTCGACATCGACTGCGGACTACTGCTATCCGCCTCCGGCGACCACGGCTGGCGTCGATACTGCGGCCCACTGGCGCCATTCGTATTCCGCTGCTGCGCGCCCGCGACGGCGGCGAGCGGCGTCTGCGTGCCCGACAGCCCGCCCGTGAGGTGCGAGTGGAAGTAGCTGAGGTTCGACGTCCCGCCTGGTATCCCCGGCGTCGACGTCCCCAGGAATGGGCTGCCCAGGTCCTGCGGTGGCATGCCGCGCGAGCCGCCCGTCATGCCCGTGATGCCCGTCATGACGTGCGGTGGCAGCGCGGAGAGCCGCGCCGCTGTGGGGCCCAAGCCTGGACCACCGCCGGGGCGTCGTCGCCGCTCGGCGGCGGCTCGGAGTTCGCGGACGCCCGTGTCGCTGTCTTTGAAGCGGCTCTCGTGCGCTAGAGATGCGGCATTGGTGTGTTGGTCATCGTCTTCTGAATCTGAGTCCTCGTCGTCTGCGGCTGGGTTCTCCTCGTAGAAATCGGGGAGGGGGTCGGTGATATCCTTGAGCTCGAGCTCTGGCGGCGTGGTTCCGAACTCAAAGTCGTGGACTGTGACGGACTTGATGAAGCGGGGAAGGGGCACGGATTGGAATTTGGTGTGGATGAAGTCGCGGATGCTGTGGGCGAGGGCTTCGCCGTCGGGGCCGGTTGTGATGGTCTCCCAGTTGAGGTCGATCGACATGCTGGGCCTCCCTCTTGCAAACTGAATGTGTTGTGTAGAGAGGAAGAGAGATCGGATCGTTTTGAGTTGCGAGGTGTCTGATGGACGCCCACCACACAAAGCCCGTTCCTTCACCTCACACCCAAGCAGTCATGGTTTGTTGTTGTTGTTCCTACCTGGATGTTGGAGTCCGTCTTGCAGAATCTTTATACCACACGCTTGCTCACAGTACCCTATGTAAGATATCCGGCTCAATTCGAAGTCTGGTGATCAGTCGGAAGTTTTCGTGTGTTTTGGTCGTTCATGTTTTTCCTTGAATGCGTCTATGATCTCAGATTATGACGGTGAAATGTATTACTTGGTAGGGTTAGGGTCTCGAGCCGTTCCCCTTCCTTCCCCACGATTCACTGACCACATTTGGACGTCGAGAGGATGCAATTCGATAGTCTGTGCTTTATTGGCTTAGATATAGTACCGCGAATTACATGTCAATTCTATGTGTAGCATTCATCAGAGTGCAATGGGTAATCAAACCTGTTACTCTACGTCAGACTGTCGAGCCCGAATCTACCGTACCGGCCCATACGCCGATAACTACCTAGGTAGGCACTTGGTGAACGAGGCTGCACAAGATTTCTCTTGATCAGTAATTAGATTCCTGTGGATACCACTTTATACTATATGAGCAGAGCTGTTTCTGCATGATTTATACATTTCAATTTCGAGCATTCCAGTAGTCCCGCCGCACGCGAAGTACGACTCCTAAGCAGACATCCCACGACTTCACCAATCACCGAATCACATACCAACGTTTCCCATCACCAGCGACATATATTCTCCACGAGCAACCCTACGTACAACATGTCACCGGCGGGCGTCGAAGACGACGTCCCATAACCCAAAGGCTCGATCCCATGAGGCAACGGCTCACTCCGCCGCGGCGGCGTCACATAAAACCTCTTCTCCACCCTCTCCGTCCCAGGCTCCCTCCACGGAACCGGCGTACACCGATGTCCCTCCCCGGGCTCCAACCTCGTCACCTTCTCCATCCACTCCCGCGTGTCCTTAGCCAGCGGCACCTTGACCAAGCTCCGCCAGAACGCCTCGACCCTCACCAACAAGTTCTTCGCCCACTGCAGCTGCGGCTGCGCCACGGTGTCCATATCAGTGTTGACAATCCTAATGTCCGACACAGGCGGCCGCGCCAGTCCCGGCGGGAACAGATGCTCCGCGATACCCTGGGCCACGCTCGGCTCCACCTTCATGTCGATCGGCGCGCCCGGGCCTGTGACGAACAGGTTTTTGGACAGCCACTGCTCCTCGACGGGCGTCGCGGAGGCGATTGTGATGTTGATCTGCGTCCGCGCTAGCATAAATGCCGCCACCGCGAGCGTGACGTCAATCGTCGGATCTCCCGGGCGCTGGAATAGTGCGCCCACGCGGACTGCGTAGCTCACCTCGTCGCGGGTGGGCACGTGGTGGCCTGCGGGCGTGGTGTGTGGCACGGAGGAGCAGCTCGTGACCAGGTCAGGGGTGGTATGGCGGGCTAAGAGGTGTGTGAAATGCACTATAGGGTCGATGGGGTCGATGGCGGGTGCTGCAGTCTGCTGTAGGCCGGGCTTGGACGGGCTCCTAACCGGCGCTTTGGGCGTGTGCTTGGGCGTGAGTAGTGGCGCACCGTGCGGTTGCGGGCAGAAGGGGAACCGTGGGCAGTCCAGCACGCGGCGAATCTCTTTGATGGGTACGCAGCGGAAGGCGGGGCCGCGTACAGGGCCGTGGATCAAGTACTCGAAGGGGAGGGAGCTCCAACCGAGGTCCGGGGCGTGGATGATGCGGCGGCCACGCTGGCCGGCGGGAAGGAAGGCATGGGTGTCGAGCACGCAGATGTAGCCCTGGGTTACGGGCAGGACGTTGATGTGCTGATTTCGTGCAGCGTAGGATCCAGCACCAAACCTGTTGGGGGGGTTAGTATGTCGACTTGGAGGGGACAGGATGGAAAAGAGCAGCCGGAGAGTCTGAGAAAAGGGGAAAATCTGCGCACCACATCGCCGTTGTAAAGTCTGCTGTCCATGAAGTATATGGGGATGGTGCGGGTGCTTTTAGATTGAACTCGACATGGTGTTCTGCCATTCTCAGATGATCCTCGAAACTCATAGGAATCAAGTTGTCCTCTTCCGGTGCCCCAGGCTCCGGTATGCCCATCTCGGCCTCGAGTCCAGGTCGAGTCTTGTAAGAGGCCGTGTTCCGCGGCGGGGGATACGCCAATGGATAGACGCCCGTCTGTGTATTGAATCCACTGAGAGTCGCGGAGTTAGAACAGTGAAAACCCCGGTACAGAAAACGCGGCACCTTGCTCTCAGCTCTGTCGAGAGCTTCGAGACTTTTTGGTTCGTAAGGAGGGTTTGTGTGGAGGCCACAAGGCACGTTGGACGTGCGTATGGCCGGGGGTTTGCCAATTTGCTTCTCGCATTCTGTTGGGCAAGGATCCGTGATGATGAAAATTGGATAGTATTGGCACCCACAACTGTGTCTGATGTGTGTCAAGTGACACATCTTTGCGACTTTAAGAGTCGACACTGGCCACCTAGCGACCTTAGGGAAAGGGGAGACGTGCCGTTGTTTCGTGTGTTGTCGTCCGTCAAGCTGCGAAGTATAAGGGACTCCAATTGGCAAGGCGAAAGAAATTCGCCTTCCCAAACTGAGCCTAGGCAGAAGGCACTTAATCTTTGGGTGAGTTCCTTCCTCCTAATTAGGTCGAAAGGCGGAAGGTATGCAATGCGGCGAGGACAAATTTCGGGAGACGACATCCAAGTCGGACAGGAGAGCAACTGCACACTTGTCCTGAGGTTATTGATAAGATTCCCATGCGCAATCTGCTCAGTAGTATATGCCGCACTAGTAAAGGCGCTCGATTTCTGAAAGCAGTTGTGGGCCGAATTTCCGGACAAAGCAAGACGCGTGACTTGGTGCCGGCCATCTCTCCTTTTGTTAGGCTATGTTCAATTCGCAACACTTTCACTCCAGCTTCTCAAACATGGAAATGTCAACACACATAGCCCAACAACGCCGTATGCAGACAAAAAACAGCATCTTAAGTCGCGCTATGCGGTGGATCGCGACTGTTGCTTCGGAAATCGTGTAAGAATTTTGTCCCAGGACTCAGGAGAAATTGAGGCCCAGGAGAATGGTAATGAAGCTCCAAACTTGACTGGGGTACAGGTGGAACCCCTGGCCAGAAAGGTGGCCAGCTTGGAGTACGTTGGATTTCCAAGGTCACTTGCCTGGCAGATGTCCGATCGATTGTACTCCATTGCATATACTGAGCGCGGGACTCGGTGTCTCTTCAGCGGGTCCGACGACGGCACCACTCAGTGCACACTCGCCGCCCAATGTGCTGTCCATTCAAGGCACATCATCCATCAGGGCGAGCCGTCGATTCAGTGAGAAGATCCATTGATCAATGCCCATTGTAGTTAACAGCAGACGCGCCGATCGCCACGCTGGCCAGAGACGGCGTAGCCGGCCGTCTGCCCGCACGGAAACTGGGCAAGTTCACCACCATGCCGCCGAATCCAACCGCATAGGCTAGACTGTAATCAACACTTGTTGACAACAGAGCAGTGACCAACGGCGGGAACACAATGAGGCTGTCGATTCTCGGCCGCCAATGGTCGTCCTGGGGCAGGGGGGAAGGGAGGGGTAGCTGTATGGCGAGCGGATGTTTGTCGATGCCCTCCTTCGGTAGTTACGGACAATCAAACTTGGCGAACCAATGCCGTTGGTCTGCGATTGTGGATAGCGTCAATGTCCAGCATTGATCGGCGTCAGCCCTTCTGTTGAACTTTTTCTGGCAGATCCGTGCTGTTAGGAGACACTGTTACTTGTCGAGGACCAATGCCATCAGTCTGACCTCGGCGCTTGTCGCTGTGAATCGCTCGCCTCATTGTGACCAGGCGGCCCGGGCCACCATTGCTCGGCAGAGAGGGCGAAACTGGTGTTGGTCGGAATGGGTTTCGAAGAGTGGCAGCCTTGCAGAACGGATGTCGTTGGAGGACTAAAATTAAGTAGGTACCTAGGTACCTGGTAGTCAGCCAGGTCGGGTTCCACTTGCCGAATCAGGACTCGCCTGTGTCATCCCTGCCGATAATATCTCAAAACCTCTCAAAGAAATTCGATGCACACACGCGTATCCGGGTTCATAAGTTGGTCTGAATTCCGAGATAATACTGCTCAGACCCATTTAGGTATCTGCCTGGGCATCCCTTCTACTTATAATTTCGAGCTTGTATTTGAGACTCTGCAAGCACGTCGACTTTCTCATTCATGTTGACAGTCGCAGCCCCGCTCCGCAGCCAGACCCTAAATTTCTTCAATCGACTTTGTACACTAGCTGTGGTCACTACCTGGCGAACGTTGACGCTAGTGGACACAGCCCCCCGGGTTGGCCACTCCTTTAGGCATTTCTTTGTTTTGAGCAAGTCCACGCTCCCACTTTGGAACTTGCCCGCAACAACAAATTGAAAGTCGAAACGGTGGTCCAACATCAACAGAATACCACGCAATTTCTACAGGGGGTCCTTGCACACAAAGAAACTCCGTCTACTTCTGTGTTTGCAATCTGTTTGCTCCGCGGTCTGTTGCTGTTGGTTTGAGTCACGCTACCTGGCTTTGAGTGTTGGGCCTTGCGAGCGTGGGCGAGTCTTCTTTGTACTCTTTTCACGGGCATATAAGCTGGGGATAATCACGATCAGATTCTTCCTTCTCAAGTTGATGAGTCAGACACCGTTCAAGTCATCATTGGCACCATCCGAAGGTGCAAATTGCTACTGCCAAAAAGCACAGAACCCGACAGTCAGTCTACTCGCACACACGCAGTAAATCACACTCCAAAAGTCAAATTACACTGCAACAGCGGAGTCACGTCAAGTCACTGTCTACAAACTTAGACTACCTCCGAATTCTTCTCAAATTCGACTGTTTTTCTCTCCCTCGCTTGTTTTTCGCCCATCCACAACTAGCTCGTCATCACCCGTCAACCAGCTGCGGCGGTTATTCGTCTCACTTTTCTCACAACCAACACCGGTATGTCCTTCTCTTCATCACTTGAAATTTTCGAGATACACGAAATATCTCCGCTCACAGTAGAATGCAGACAAGATGGCGGCGCCTACCCCCAAGACGACTGGCAAGGGTCCGACCGAGTGCATGATATGGTACAACGACACCACGGACTGCGACAACCATATCTCAGCTCTCATGTGGGCCCGGCACGTACAGCAAAAAAGGGCACAAGCTGTACAGAACAACAAACCATACCCGAAGGCCATGTTAATTATCGAGCCACGCCGTGTCAATCTCGGCGTGCGAACTCTCGCAGACCCTCGGCCGGTTTTTGCCTTGTGCAAAGCACTTTTTGCGAAAAAAGATGACATGATTCCCAAGTCAAAAGATGGCTTGTTCATCCAGTCTGGACTGGACCAAAAGGTTCCATCAATTGGGAGGATCTGTCGCCGATATCAGCACAGTATAGCTTCGACTCTCGTTCGAGCAGACATCCCATCTGCAGATGAGCTTGAGCTGATAATGAGGGAGCTCGAGAAGCAGGACCCCGAGAAGCTGCCAGGTGTGGAACACCTCAAAGCCGACAAGGAATTGGCACAGTATATCCGGAAGAATGAGAAATTCGAGGTAAGTACTTATACTTCAATTACCACAGCTCATGACAACATATCACGAGGAGTCACTGACCTCCAGTGACAGTCCTGGGTGCGAAAGATGCTGAAATGGTGCATTGCTGCTGATGACGGCAAAGACTGTGTCAGAGACTCTCAACTCATCAGCCGTATCACGCTACTTGACTACATTGAGAGCATGAAAGCGCTCAAGTGCGACGAGGGCATCGACTTCTATATTGATGATTCTTTGGTGGAGAATGGAGGGAATGGCCTCAAAACGCCGCTCAGCCACAAGATTCACCATCCAGCGTACATCGTCAACCGCTCGAAATCATTCATCGATGAATATATCAAGATCATGAACACAACCGGACCGGATGATGAAATTAGAGCTGCTGAAGTGAGAGAATTGCTTGAGGGCGCACTTGTGGAGCAGGAGGAAATCACCCTCACGAGTAGTGGCTACAAGTATTTCGAAACGGCGACCAAAAAGCAAACCCGGCATGAAGTCCGATCCCTTAGCAAAGGTCTGGCGCAACTCTCTCAGGCAGTCAACGCGGCAGACAAAGTCGTGTATTTTGGTGGCGCATCTCTGAACGTCCTGTCGGGATTGATGAAAATGAAGGCTACCTCGGATGGTGAAGTTGCGCCTGCTCTCAAGACCATCGCCGTCTGTCAAGGAGTAAGTCGTCCCACTCACTCATGTTCTGTGAAGCGGAAGAGCTGACCCGTTCATATTCTGACCAGGGGACAATGAACACTAATTTGAATCTCACCGGAAATCCGTTCAATTTTGATTTGGATCCCAAGGCTGCCCATTACGTCCTAAATACCCAGCTGGGGCTGTCTACGAACGGGCAGGGCACCGGGTCCAAGTTAAAAGAGCTCGTTTTCGTCAGTACCGAAGCCGGGAAAGCGATGAACTTCACAGTCAAGGCCCTCGCACAGTTTCCGGGCGATGAGGGGCCCAATAGCCAAGTTGGACTGAGAGCCGCAGCCTATGGCTTAAACGAGTGCAGGTCCCACCCAACACCATTTCTCGCAGAATGCATTACGTCGGACGGGGTCGCAGGCGACTTCTTCAAAAGTTACGGTGATCGAAGAGTGCTGGCACCAGATGTCGTGGCTTATCTGGCTGCCTTCTCACCTTCATTTTCCGACCAGTACCAGGACAAGCAACGTTACTACCCCAAGTACATTTCAATCCATGGCAATGCTGAGAAGGTCGTCTTTTCCGAAGAGAAGCCTGGCGATGAGAAGCCAGGCGACGAGCAGGTCGTAAAGAGACCTGTGGGCGGAAACATCAAACTGTGGATGCCACCACGTGAGGCTTTGGTGAACCCGCTCTCTATTGCTGACCTCAGATCCTACATGCAGGATTTTGAGTAGTCAGAACTTGCGTCATGAGCAACCCGCATCATGGGTTGCCGTCACATCGCCGACGAATTCTTCGGCAAATGAAGGACTGGAAGAAGCAATTGAAGGAGTGGGCGTGTACACTGGGCAACAGGACATCAGGTCTGAACTAAAATGCGCGTATAGCTTCACGTCCACGTGGAGCCTTGCATAGAACTGAAAACGAGCAATCGGCGTAAATTGAGAATCAATCAGCAATGAATCAGAAGCGAATTCGTCTTACGTGATATCGCATATGCCCACGTTAGAGAACAAGCCAATCGGGCACGCAGCATTGCACGTTGCAAATATCATTCGCACTGCCCAGGTGAGTGACACTCACACCCATTGCAGGATGCTCAGGGGTCGTCACCTGGGCACGATAGTAAGCGTGGAGATCGCTCGGTGAGAACGGAAGTCAGTTGGGCAGGGGGGGGGGAGGGTTGCAAGTTCCACTGTTAACGTTAAATGGCCTCGAGCGCCGAACATCGGGCGCACGTTGCCAACGGCATCCAGAGGCGCCGCACCGACAAGTCAACAGGAACCCGTACACATCCGACTCTTCCCCCAACGACAGGCTGGTTAGCGTGGTGGTTAACGCGGTCGACATAATGCACAAACTATACTAACGCGCACTGCGTACGCGTGGTGGCTTTGGGTTCGACAAGAGATGTAGGCATTCGACACCGGGCTGAACTCTGTTGACTGTTGGTTGTTTTGCTAATTTATTTTGGCCGCCTAAGTATATAACGTGCATTGGATTACTGTTCAAAGAGATGTGGCGGGGAGGAAACAGTGGGGGCTGAAAGCCAGGTAGGACACAAACTCCAAGCCGTTACCCCGGCAGCGAGCTCCTTTCCAGCAGGCCGGTTGCGGGTTTTCACGACGGTTTTCACTCAAGCTTCCGTTCACATTCTCGTCTGCTTTAAGATATTCCAGCAAGAATATCCCCCTCCCTTTTTTTCTCCCTTTTTTTCCTTCTCCCTGAGATGGGCCGTTTGCAGATGGTAGCTTCTATGGTGACATGAACCGGCAGCTCGACAAAGGCGCTGATGCTCGGGGCGACACGGTGCTGCCCCGGAGACACACTCAGAGCCTCCATTTCCCCCAACCGGCTGGACAGAAATGGCTGAAGAAAGGCTAGAGGAGAATTTCTGCTCGGTGCTGGGCATATACGGTCACTGGACCACCTCCGCAGTGGTAAGATGCACCGCTGGTTGATGGTCGTCACAGCTCGTTTTTGAGCCTTGCCACAGACTCTGCGGACTCGCTATTTGACTGGATTGTTAAAAGAACGTACAGGCTGCCGGGGATTCACGAGAACGATCTGCATAGATTTCAATGAGAGGCCGAAATCTCGCATTTCTTGGCAGAAGAGCATAAAAAGTGATTATCTCGCAGGCCGTGACGTTGTCGCGAGGCCTGTCTGATTACATAATCCGGTACGACTGTAATATCTCAGCTCACCGACGTCGGATCTTCCAAAGACGCAAATCTTGCCACTGAGATAATTTGCCGAGTTACTAAAAATAACTTGTCAGCCGGGAGGCCCCACCTCAACCTGGAGTTCGCCCCAGGACAGTTGGTCCAGGCTTTTCATTATTCCATCACGATGATTCTCGTCGGCTACACAGCCCCTTCTTCACTACACGCGAACTCCCACAACCCGCGTACCACATGGTCTTTCGTAATTTTCTCGATCTCGGCGGGTCCACAGACCTCAAGGTCGACGTTGTGCTAGTTGTGGGACTCTGGAGCACTGCGGTCGCTGGTGGCAGCTGAAACCGAGTCATGGCAAGAGCGATTTCGTAGGCGGGGTTGGTTTGAAATGCACGACTCCGCTTGGTAAGAGAAATGAAGGTGAACGATGAACAGCTTGTCAATTTCGACTTGATGATCAAAGTCAGGGACCGACAATAACAGGCCTCGTATTTGCTTTGTGCTGACCTGCCGGTCTGTCTGCTACTAGCGCGACGGGCGGACGGATTGAACGACGTTGCTTGGAAAATGTTTGTCTGGATGATCCTTACGCTACTTGTCAAAATCCGGACCCCTATCACACAGTGACCTCATGGGCACGGGCAATACGGGACGAGTTGTAAAAGTGGTTCTGCGCGGCGAGTTTCAACTTGAGTCTGGAGGGATCGTCTGTCTTGCACCATCCTCTTCCAACAAGAATGATGTCGGCATTCATTCCCCCAGCCAGTGTCGGCATCTCCACATATAAGAGTTAGACTTTCCGCCGGCAGATGGCCTAATTACCAGCGCGCCAAGCAGTCAGTCAACTTGCGCAACGTTTCTCGTGCCAAGCATCGTGCATAAGGCGCCGTCGCTAGGCTCTCGGTCGGGAGAGGACTTCAGATGAAAGACAGTAGCTTTAGGTACTCAGCCTCGCGGTTCGCGTCTCCACATATAGGCGACGCGTAAGGCTCGAGCTCGTCTGCGCCTGCTTGGTGAACGGGAGGAATTGTCGAGTTTTATTTGCTTTCAAGGCAGAACTTCCCAGAAAGACGGATCTGCCATCCGGGGCCGTTGGAGCGCCTCTTCCACCGGGCTGGATCTGGCACCGGACTAGGCCGGTGTGATCGAGGCCCGTCTCAGGATGTAATTGCGGATGCCGCCATTGTGGTAAGCTTATTTGCATGACTTGTGGCGGCCGCGGTGTGGAGATTTCCGGCGGGAGTGGTTACTCTGTCCATTCACAGTAAGATGTCATGAGTACACAAGCCGCATCTCATTCGGCTGATTCTGCCAGAATGATACACATTGCAGCCTGGCAATCAATCAAGATGCCGAAGTGCCAGACCGCCAGGAGAATGGACATATCGTCGTCGAGAAGACAACAGGTATGCAGGTGGATGGCGGTGCGTGGCACTGGTCGTTGGTCAGTAGCCGGGCCAACGTGTTCCAGCATCAATGAGCTTGCAGCCAACAGTCGGAGCTGAAGAGACCTAGTCGAGGCCCAACGATGGGGTCGGTGAAGACCTCACCGTCGCCAACAACGTCCATGAATATTCCTTAACCATAATGCACGGTTCTTTCAGCAGAGGCTGGTCTTTGCACACCAAGCGGATGGTGCCAAACATTGGCGAACCTCGGCGTCGGGATGTGCGTAGATTTGTACAATACGGTTGGGCGATATTTGAGGAACTGCACAGTCTGCTAGGAGACGATGTGACTGCGCCACACGAATTCGGCTATGGCAGCCCTGTTGCCCTGCAGGCCCCCTTGTCTCTGCCCTGCAGGAAGCACGCCTGATCCCTGTAGGGTGCATCCCAAACTGCCCAAACACGCAAGGGGTGACGTTGTTGCTGGGCAGTGAAGTGTACACAGAAACTCGGAAGAGGCTGGGGTCTCTTTTTCATGCCCACTTTTATTTTGTACCTTGTCATACACAACACAGCGCTCTCTTGCACTGCCCGGTTTCGTGGCCAGCACTTGTCAGGGCCACACCCGTGGACCACCAAGACCGCCTCTTTATTTATCTTGCCCGTTCCCCTTTCCAACTCGCTCTGTCGCACCTCACCTTTGTTTGCTTCTTTGCTCTTCACTCGTTTGTTGTGTTCCCAACGTACACAAACAGACAAACCATCACACCACCCAAACCAAAACCAGCCTTACCTACTAGGCATTAATCACCTCCTACTGGGTTCCTCATACACTTCGACCCTCGCTCACAACACCGAATAGAACATTCAAGATGGGCAATATTGGAAGGATAATCTGCGTGGCACTGCCATTCGCCCTCACAGTCTCCAGTCTGATCGCACTGCTCGTAGCAGCACTAGCCGGCATCACAGACAAGAGCCTGTACAACTTCAAGATCGACACCCAAAACTTCTCCATCAGCGCCAGCGCAATCGAGAGCCTGCTCGAAGACAAGCGGAGCCTGCCCCTCTTCAACGACCTCGAGACCCGCGGTTTGCACCAAGACGCTGCTGAAGCCGGCCAGTCGATCGAAACTGCCACCAGCACCGCCGCCTCGGAAGTCTCGAGCAGTGTCTCCGACCTGCTCTCGACCGCCTCCGACGCCGCCTCCTCTGCCACCTCCGATGCCTCCGATTACGCGGACGACGCCGTCAGCGCCCTGACGAGCACCAACATCACCGCCGAGGACCTGGGCCTGGCCGACGCCTACTACATCAACCTGTGGAACTACTGCCTCGTCCCGGCCAACGGCTCCATCTCCTGCAAGAAGGGCAAGTTCGACTGGGCCTCCAATGCCACCAGCCAATTTGAGGAGACCTACCAGTCCGTCGTCTCCTCGGCCGGCGGCAACGATACCATCCCCGACTCGCTCAAGTCCGGCCTGGACACCTTCGCCACCGTCACCAGGTGGACCGAGGTCGTCTTCATCATCGCCTTCGCCGCCCTCGGCCTCACCCTGGTCCTCGGCATCTTCGCCACCTGCTCCCGCGCCCTGTCCTGCTGCGCTTGGATCGTCGCCGCCTTCGCCGTCATCGCCGTCGGTGCCGCCGCCGGTCTTGCCACCGGCATGGCCGCTGTCGTTGTCGGTCTCGCTGAGGGCTCGGCCAAGGTCTACGGTGTGACGGGCTCCTTCAACACGCGCTTCCTGGCGTCCGTGTGGCTGTCCTTTGCCTTCATCCTCGTCGCTGCCATATTCTGGATGGCGTCTGTCTGCTGCTGCGCGCCCGACCGCCACTCTTCTCGCAGTGGTAGTGGTGGTGGCATTGCCGCCTTTGGCCGCTCGCGCGCTGGCGGCAAGGCGTACGAGAACTCGTCTATGACTACGGCTGCGGGCTCGTACGCGCCGCTGCAGGACAACCACGCTTACAACCGCCAGAGTGCGTACAACGGCGCTGGCGATGCGAACATGCAAGGTGGTGCCGGGGACAGCTATTACCACGCTGGTGACGGCGCCAAGTACGAGAACTACCGGAGCCACCAGTAAGCGTCTTGTCGCCGGCGAGCACTGGTCGTGAATGGAGAGTGAATACTGGGGGACTCGCGCAGCAAAGTGCGTGTGTTGAGATATTTTGGATGGACATGGAAGCGCGGTTTGTCATCTACTATTTGACGATTATTTTCGCCTTGGATTTGCAGTTTAAACACTCCTTGCATGTACGGCGTTCCGGTTGTCTTATTTCTGGGTGCATTAGGCACACATAAAGACAAGGAGGGGGGTTTGTGCACCATGGCTTGCTGTAGTCAGCATGTGATGGCTTCAAGGGCGTGATACCCTACAAGAAAATGGCATACATTTAGAACGATACTCTCTGTTCCTTTCTTTTGCTTCTGATGTTCTATGCCATGCGACTGTATTATTTTCGGGCTGTCCGTTAGGTTTTGGCCGCTTTGCGTCGTAGACAGGGCTGGACAAGGCTCCAGCCTTGATGTGTTGAATATTTGCTCCCCCAGACCTGCCTAAGCATGCACATGTACCTGAGCATCAAGTTTGGCCTGTTTTACAGTGCCTACACATCACACCCTGTTCAGAACTTCGAGAGCAGCCAGTGAGTGAGATGACGATATACTCCAACACCCACCCGTGGACTCGATCAATGGTGCAACCCAGGTGACTTATGCTATCGAACCCAGGCCTGGCAACACCGAGTTCAGAATATCGACCCAGGATGCTGTCAACAAGCGTCCACTTGAGCCTGCAAGCGGCAATGCTCAAGTTCCTCAAAACGCGTCCCAGGCGAAGCGCGTCAAAATTGGCGGTGTACGTTGACAACCTGCCACACCATCACAAGAAGAGTGGGTGGCAGATCTGGGGTGAGACCCAGTTCCTTGACATCCAAGGCATCTTTAAGCTGTGCCCCGGCTCGCTCTGCGACGCTGTCAACAGTGGGCGGGCTAACTTCAACGACGTCTGTGTACTGAAGGACGGCATCTGGCCCGGGCCAAAGCCTATGGGGGAACGCACTTGGGGCCTGAGGTGGCACGGATTTTCCGAGACTAGTGGAGACGTGGGCACGTATGGATGGTTCCTCGATCACGAAGGTGTAACTGAAGTCATCTTCGAAAAGATGGTGGATGGCAAGATGGCGATCAATGGCGTGATGCTAGTAGAGGACACAGCCGCAATGCTGACGGCGACCAAGATGTGGACAGGGAGAAAGAGGGGAGCTAATGATAGCAAGTCAGCCACGACGGCATGGGGCATGTAATAGGCCGCGATGTATGTTGTGATGCATCCGGCAAATTGAATTTCGTTAAGCTTTCCTGGTAAATCTCTCTGGTCCTTGAACCCTGATTAAATGCAGACAAATGGACTGTTCTCGTGCCCTGAAGGGTAACCCCGTTCTCGTAGGTAATTTACCTAGGTAGTGGTCGAACCACAGACGCGGCGTTGGTGATGGGTGACAATGTGCGAGGACGTAAAAGCACGGGCAGGAGAGGAAACGGAATTGTTAAAGAGAGGAACAAATTGTCTACAATGCTAAACATAATGAAGCTGCTACTACCTAGTTACTTTGATGCTTTGGACATCAGGACCCCATGATTCCCCGTGACGCATTACAGTACTCCGTACTTGGGGAGCTATTGCTGAAGGTCAGTACAGTGGGTCAGGTACTATGATTGGGTATATTAATAGTTCTCGAGGCCATGATGGGTGCTGGGAGACCTCGCTCTCATGAAGGGTACATAGGTAGCAAGTAGATACCTGGAGCTATGCAGATGGCCATATTGTCACAAGCCCACAGCATCACAACCAAGGAGTAATTTCTCTCAACTCAAAATAGACTTGACAAGTTTATCCATTTGATCATCTGATATTGTAGCTTTGGCTGACTTTGGCCAAACTAACCAAGGAGGGGATGGAATAGACAAGAATGACCTTTCTCCTATTTCTACATGAGGTGGGCTTGTTTGCTCTAGACTTCGAGAAGAATCGTAAGGCAAGGTTGTTCTATGATTTTCGATGGAAGTCTGCTGGTCGCTGGCCCATTCACTGTCCACGCCAATGACAGGCCTGGCACAGGCCTTACTTCGAGAAGATTCCTGGTCAGTGAAGTCTGGCATTGTCTGATTTTTATAGCTTGCAAACTTTGCAATGCAATCCAAATTCAACATTTGCCTTTCGTCTTCCCTACAAACAACACTAAATCGACTTTTTCCATGATATCTCCTGGCGGTGAGAATGACCAACTACCCGTGCTGGCTCGCACCCACAAGTCAGACAAGCTTGTGTTAGCATCTGGCGATAATCACCAGCGCTCCCCCCCCCCCCCTTTTTTTTCAATTTTCATTTTTCCCTTTTCTCCTTCAGCTACCTGCGCTCCCTTGAATTCGATCCCAGTGCTTTGAGGAGGACATTGCAGAAAAAAAAAAAGATGCCCGCCTCTACGCCCTAACGAAGGTCCCACCACAACTCCTCCACTGACCATGGTCGGATGACAACAGATCCCAGTCAGCAGTCTCGGTTTTTTTTTTTTCGGTCCATCGCATGTAAGCATTTCCAAACAGGGCCATCATCTCTAGACACTGGCGTCTTCCATCCATAGAAAGCATCAGCTGACAGCTTCGCCTCCAGGTCCCAGGAGGTACCCAGGCTCCACCCAACCGAACCTACAGCTCGAACCAATAACGCGACATCTGGACAATCAGAAACCATCTCAGTGTTACGGCCTTCGACAAGAAGAAGAACATGCCAGCCACTCGTCAAACAAGAGATGACGCGTATCTCGAGAACTGCGAGCACGACCGCTGGTGGATCACAACTCGAAGCGACATTGCCAAGTTCCAACAACAGGCCTCCCAAGGTTCGACGCCCTTTTTTGTAATACAGGAATCAGCGTCACAGCCTTTGACAAGAAGAAAAATATGCCGACCACTCATCAGACGAGTGATGCGGCCTATATTAAGAACTATGAGACCGACCGCCGGTCGAGCACACCTCCAAACTCGTACCGATCTGCTTGAAGCTCTCAAGAAGGCTGGCTACGGCTACATAGGTTTGGAGGATGAGCAGCTGCCCCGCCGCCTGCTGCCCGGAGTCAAGAACATCGCCACCCACAAAAAGAAGGGCGTGATGAACCACGCCATCTTCGTTCGATGGGCCTTTAACGACTGCAAGGAGATGTTCGCCAAGGCCTGAGAAACCCTCGACGAGGTGAAGGCCTAGGAGGAGGAGGAGGGTGCCGAGCAGGCCCACCAGGAGAACGAGGAGAATGAGGATGATGAGTACGAAGAGATGCACAAACGCGACAGCCGGGCTTTCGACTTCAGGAAAAGCAGAGGAGCCAAGATGAAGTTTATCTGGCCAACCGCGAGCGTTGCCCACTGTGAACGCCGCCGGACCCAGACGATGATCGTCATCCCCCTCGCGCCCGGGCTGGGCTTCGAGCTGGTCGGGGGATACCCAGATGCCGCCAGCTCCGCGAACGCCTACCACCAGGACGACTTGCCTCAGGATCAGCAGACGGATGCCATGTCGATGGGCAACGCCGAGGACGACAGCAACCAGCTCCAGGGACCCGGAGGCTACCACAAGGCATCCGACGCGCAGTGTCTACCCCCCCCCCTCTTCCCCCCTTTTTTTTTTTTTTTTTTTTTTTTTGGTTTTTCCCCCCGGGGACATTTTCTTTTGGGCCCCCACCC
>PYFS01005009.1:0-41742 GCA_003671545.1 Ophiognomonia clavigignenti-juglandacearum | reverse complement strand
TGTGTAATTCTCCGGGCGGAACAAAACCACATAAAATTCTGGGGGGGTGCGGGGGGGGGTGGGTGTTTTTTTTTTTTTTTTGGGGGGGGGGGGGGGGGGGGCGTTGGAATGCGTCCGTGGGCTTCCCGCTTGCTGACGGGGCGGTCCAGATGCGTCCATTCATCTCCAGTCGCGACCCGGCCGCCCTTGTGTCCCCCCACACCTCCCGTCCACCAGTAGTAGTAACACAGCCCCTCCTCCCGCATGAATAATTACCGGCTATTCGTCATGGGCGTGACAAGCTCGATCGACTTGGGACGTGAGTAAGCCCCCGGGCGTCGAGACGGCAGCGGACGCTCGCCCGTGCCCCCGCCCGGCGCAGTCATCATGGTGTACCCGTAGCTCTCGTACGTGGACGAGTAGACGGTCGAGGCCGGGCGCGACCCGTACGAGGTGCCGGGGCTGCTGCCCGCGGCCATGTTGTTGCTGGTGTGGCTGCGCGCCGAAAACGGCCACATGCCGGTCTGGTAGGAGCTGGCCGGGGACGGCGGGCTGGGCTCGCGGATGGTCAGCGACCGCAGCGCCGAGATGGCTGACGTGTGCTGGCTGCTGCTCGAGGTGGGCGATGCCGGCGGCGACATGTACATGGAGTTGGGCCGCGAGGGCGACGCCCGCGGGATGATGTCCCGGGGCTCCGGGTCGCTGGCTGCGTAGAAGGGGTAGTTGGGACTCGGCCTGCTTGCGCCGTGCTGTGCGTGGCTCCTGGGTGTTGCACTCGATGTGCCCTGATCCCTTCCGCGGCATCTGTTTTGCTCTCTGATTAGCGGGATTGCCCACTCACCAAGGCGTCGTGACAGGGGCCACCAAAAATGGAATGGAACTTACGCTTCAGAGCAATATATCGCCTTCTCATCGCGTGGCACAAATTGTTTCTCGCATGTCATACTAAATCGCTCTTGTCAGTTTGAGGGTCCACCATCAGAAATGCAAACGCAGGAACAATGTGCCACAGAGGAACACGTGCAAGCCAACGGCCGTCTGCCATCATGTAGGACGCATCGCATCAGGTGATGGCAAGCGATCTGAGGTTGGCGGTGAATAAAAAACAGCGTTCCTTCCCCCAAGCGTTACCATCGCACTAGAGTGCTTGGTGTTGGGTGTAACGGAACCGGCTTGGAGTCGGACCGGGCGAGATGCGGTTCGCTGCATGCAGGAAAAAGCAACTCCAGAGAAAATCGCGGGGAAAGCCAGTGGAACCTACCAAAATAACGGGAAGCTCTCCCTCTCGTCAGACAGCCAGTACTCGTCTTCCATCTCCCGCTCGCGGTCGCGTGGGTTCTTGCCCAGTTTATGTGACGGTGTGTTCCTCCGGGTCATGGCAGGCCGTGATGATTTGTGTCTGGAGACGGGATCGGAAACTGTGACGGCCTTCTTCACATCGGTATATGAGGTGTTGGCAGAGCCATGGCCCGACTTCCTCCTCTGGTGATGCATTGGAGGCAGAGATACGAGTCCACGAGACGTGGTAGGGTAGACCTTTTAAATCTCCTGATAGCAATGACCACAGTGATTGCTGGTTGGGTTCAGTCCCCCCTCTCCGCAAGCGTGGGGAGAGCAGCGGGGGTGTTCCAATATCCACACGAGTTCCAAGTGGTTCGTCGTTGGCCAAGCTGGAAAGGCCAGGAACGGAGTAGTGGCAGAATAGGTGTGGGTGCCAGGAGGTTGCGCGGCTGCAATGCCTTATTATATGCAGCGTGCTAGCACAGATGTGGGTGTGATGCAGAAAAAAAAAGAGAGCGACCGTGTGGTGTGCGTGTACGAGAAGCCAAGTCCGCAAAGGCTCTCTTGGTGTCAGCTCGAAAAGTGGCGAAATTATGGAGAAAGATTCGGAAATCGTGGAGGAAGCAGGGTGGTGACAAGAGATATAGTCAACAAGATGGGAAAATATTTAGTGGTACGTCTGACTCTTTCAACTGCTGATGCGATGTCGCGTCGCGATTGCGCAGGGTAGCGCGGGTTCTGTTTGATGATCCTTTTGGTGGCCTTGTCCTTGTACTTTCTTCGGCCTATTCCAGATGGGTAGGGTATGCTGTGAGGGTTTGGGAGACAGCGGATATTGTAGTCAAATATACCGGGATGGGACAACGGCTTGCCTTGCAAGCGTCCAACACTGGCGTAGAAAATAGTGGCAGTTCTCCCCAGTTCCGGTCGGGACGGAGATGATGGGCTTCCTTCCTCCTGACTGATGTGCTGCCGCTAGTTGGCTTTGCCCGCCGTTGGGGTGCTGTTTCGGTTGTCGTGATATGACGGCAAGGCAATGTGTGTCTTGTCCTGTCCTCCTGACGAGCTCCGAGTCGGATGGTTACGCCACAGCTCACTCGTGTCCTGTCACTTGTGCAAGGCGTGCGTGAGCTTGTGTGTCTTGGTATGATTTCCACGGGCGGCTTTGGTTGTGCAGGTTGGTGGAATTTGTGGTCCTAGAGAATGATGGAATCCAATGGCTTATGAGTCCTAGTCCTTCCAGGGCTGTGCCGGTGTTTCTTTGGGATGTCCTCTGGGTGATGGATGGTGTGATGTATTCCTTGTGTCCCCGTAGCCGCTATGGTTTGACGTGACGTAGAGAAGATGAAAGGATCCAAGCGGATGTCTTGCAGCGCAAGGCAAGGATGCGGACAGTGTTCAGTTATAGTGATGGTGATGAGGATGGAATCCAGTTTCAGTAGCGAGCGTCTTGTCGAAATTCCGAGAGAATTGGAGGGGGAAGGGAGCCGAAATGGAAAGGCGCCTTGCGGGGTGGGAATTATATGAAAGTGTGGGAAATGGAGATCCAGGGAGTTGTGACTGTGACAGACAGCTGCACTATGTACATACCGAGTATGTAATCTTGCATTCACTCATCAGAAAGAGTGCAGAACGTGAGAAAAACGAAAACAAGTCACCGCGTATGTACAAAGTACGGAGTATGCAGCTGCGTCTTGCGTCTGCAGCAAGCAGGCAGGGCGCTTCGTGGTCCAGGCACTTGCACCCGGGGCACCTTGTGACTCTTCTTCCTTGTCCGGGTCAGGTATGGCTCAAGATGGCACAATTCTTCCCAATTCTTCTTCGTAACCGTACAGTGTCAGTTGCGCACTGCACCTGGGATTCCTAGGGCCTTACTGTACGCAGTACTGTGTAGGAGCCTTGGGGGGTGAGGGCAGGGGGACTTTGACAGGCCCAGCTCCATCTTGTGTCACAGTAACCTTGAAAATCGGGGATGGAGTGGGGACGTGGAGGATACTTGGTCCACAGTATTGACTTTGGTGAAGAATCATGTACCCAGTACTGGAGCACCTAGAGCAGAACCCCTCCACGTACTGCATAGGTAGTCCCGAGTTCCGTCGATTTGATGCTGATGGTAGGACCTTGAAAGTAACGGTAAGTAGATATGTTCCCCGCCGAAAACGGAACTGCTCAAGTGTCGTCTTCCAGCGCACATTGGCTGGTTGTGTTGTATTATTATACGTTCACATATATATTCGAGTTTTACACATTCTTGCAAAACCAACCGAGATCCAGTGAGAACCGTGTAAAACTTTGTCCCCGGTTTCGAAGGATCAGTCTAGACATTCGCTTGCCTTGGTTACCCTATTCGGCGGTACTCGGCTCAACTGAGTCGCTAGTACTGTGTAAACACTTTGTACAAGTACAAGCAACCCACGTACTGCACTGTCACAACGCGTCGGTTGGAAAATTGGTAGAGAGAGAACAAATTGAAAACTCTGTCCTAGGTCCGGGCGTCGAAAAGGAACCCTGTTGAGAAACGTGGTCAAGGCTGACACTATCACTTGCAACAAAGCAAACTGTCCGCCAAATTGGCCTGGCTACAGGTGGGGGCTAGAAAGACGAACATGGCCGCGAGAATCGCCATGATTGGACGTACAATGCGCTCTTACACGGACCGTTTGGAGGGGAAACACCATGTGCATTGCCGTGCGTTCATCATTCATCAGTGTCTGAGTGCTCACAGCCTCGTAATATACGACGGTGGGCCAGGCGGTTCTAACTGTAATAAACGTAATTGCTTGCCGATCCCACGTTTCCCAAGCCTCGTTCTCCCATCCCTACAGTGGTGTTTTGGCTCGGAAAGCCTTTCCCGCCAAGTTGCATGGTCGAATGCCACTCAGTCCAATATGCAACAAAATGCGGCCACAAGTTTCAA
This sequence comes from Ophiognomonia clavigignenti-juglandacearum, assembly GCA_003671545.1. Classification (NCBI taxonomy): domain Eukaryota; kingdom Fungi; phylum Ascomycota; class Sordariomycetes; order Diaporthales; family Gnomoniaceae; genus Ophiognomonia; species Ophiognomonia clavigignenti-juglandacearum. Next base: position 37,565 of record PYFS01005009.1, on the reverse strand, counting down.
TGCATCCGCCATCGAATAACAGGCTGTCCTGGGCATTGCTGGCACGCCATGGCAAAGCCGTGCCACGAATTACAGCGTCCCTCCTGAGACGGCCATTAGCTAACGGCATTCCCCAATCCCCCTCATAGCTCATAGCCACGACTTCTGACGATGATGCCATACCCATCACGAAAGTGTCTATCCACTTAGCCGCCTCCCCACTTACCATTTCCCCGGAACAGCGGAGAGCGGGCTACAGCATGGGGGAAGCAGCAAGCGAAAAGAGCGGTGGTCCAGAACACACGGTGGAAGTCTTCTCCACGATGCTTTCAGGGGCCCAGATGGGTTATGGAGTAACAAGTCACAAAGTTTACCACTGGCGGAAAGCAGGCACTTGTCGGTGAGAGCCGCCAACCGGCCAGCTCGACTTGTTGTCTCCACGAAGCCTCCATCAGCCTTCGTCAGCCTTCCTCACCGTGGCGGGTCTGCCTGTCACTGCGCTGGCCAGCCGCAGCGCCAAGTCCTTTGTACACTGCAGTACAGTAGGTATGTACCTACCCCGACCCGGACCAGCACCTTGATGGCTTCTTCAGCTGTGACGAAGAGGGCGCAAAGAAACTTTTCCCACTAGTTCAGGAACAACAGCAACAAAGAACCCCTTAGAACCAACCGCCCGTGGAACAACGGTGTCGATAGCGTGTGCCATGATACCAATGATACCCGGGCATGCTCGTGGCGTTTTCTCTCTTTTGTGAGGACCCCGATGGACCCCTTGTGCTATGGACAGCCTCCATAATCGCGAGTAAGAATGATGCTCGCGCGCTAAGAATCACGAATCGATTTTCCATCTCAGCCAAGCCATCCGAGAGAGTTACCATGACATAAAAGCGGTCGAAGGTGAAGCAATTACCTCATATTCCTCATCATGGTCGAAGATGGGTCATTCGAGTGCTCCGATGGGGGAGGCTGCGGACCGAGCCTGTCACTCGGCTTCTAAGGTTTCCACGCCGCACAGAGATGCTGCCTCCTTTCTGCCCCTCCAGCTGCCCCTCCAGATCCCAAAGTTTGACAGCTCGGGCACGGATCCATTTTGCGATCTGGTCTGGGGTGCTGGAGTGTCTGCAAACACACAAGAGAATGTCATGTTTGGAGTGCAAGGGTTTTCCTTGCACCAGCCTCGTGGAGCCGCACTGCTGCAACAACTGGCAGATCGCAATCGGCGACAACATCCAACGACACGAGGCTTCATGATGCTGGTGGTCTAACGAGACTTCCCAAAATAGAAACACAAACACGAAGAGACATTCACACATCACGGCCCGAAAGTGGCAAAGAAAAAAGAGCACAGTTTTCCTCACCAGCCCACGCACGCGCCCTTGTTCAGGCGCTGTCGCCGTGGCCAATTGACGCCCCATTCGGCATAAAGATCTAACCTCCCGGGAATAGTGGCGGCAGCAGCAGCAACAGCAGCAGCAGAGGAAGACATTGAAGCCGGCGATTTCTGCCTCTGGCCATGGGGTCTGCCCTAATTTCCGGGGTATCACCACGCGCTCAAGCACGGCAATCCTCAGGCACACTGACCTCATGTCAGGGCAGCAACAACGTTGCCATGCAGGGACCATGTGCGAGGAAGCCGACGATATCGGGGTCGTTATCCACCGGCCGCCGACACAGGAATGGAGAAGGCGAATCGCATCTGCCTATCTCCTGTACGCGGTGCCAAAAGGCTACGCTGCCAGCACGTGGGGGTTCACGGGTCCCCGTTCAAACTGCTATCTGAGGGGGGTTTATCAAGGTTGTACCACCACAACACAACCCTCCGGCCGAAGCAACGGCTCCGAGGGCAAGGGAACATGCGAGGCCGCCCTCCTGATAACAGCCGCGTGGTAGTGAGGAACAGGCCAAACATTTATCCCCGTATGAGCGCAGGCTTCCATGTACACCACCACCCACCATTCAAGCCATGCTGCAAGCAGCTCTTCTGATACCGTTTTTGTGCGTCCGGGACGCATTCCCGGATCATCCCGTTTCGGCAAGCCGTGTCGCCTTGCGATTTCACACTGATACCACAAAGCAGCAAGCACTGTGTCCCTCTGCACACTTTTTACCATCCCACGCACAAATCCACACCAACACCAAAGGGCACGCCGAAGTTAAGCGAACAATCACAGAAAAGAATCAATCAACTTCTCACCCGACCCAATGGATACACAGGTGGAGAGACCCTTTTTCTCCTGGCAAGGCTGCGTGCGTGGAAGGGGGAAAAGAATTTGGGCCAAGGCGGATTTTTTGGCGCACGGCGCCCCGCGTCGCATTCCGAATGGAGCCGTTCGCGGTCCTGACACCGGGCGGGCAGCGGGGCCGGGGCTGGGGCAAGCGAGCCTTCACCGTGAATCTCACAAGGTGGAGCTCTACCACGTGAAAAGAAGGCAAAGACCTCGACCGCACTTTTGCGTTGGGCAAAGCCTCTTGATTCTTCTAGAAGCCTGGGCACTGGACAGGGCAGCACTATCGGTTTGGTCTGTGTCAGTTCTCACAGTCATGATCAATCTGGCGACGTGCTGGGCAGTGAACCATCACAAACACGGCGGCGGCGGCTGCTGCTGCTGCCCAGGGCGCGAAAGTGGAACTTTGCGCACACGCCTTGTTGGTAGGCCCCCAACGAACGGTAGATGCCTGGGCTGGCTAGTAGTGACTTGATAGGCGTTCACCGCGTGGTCAATAACCAACGAACAACGAACAACAAAATCTCTGACTCTCGCGGCCAACAAAGTGGAACCCCCTCCCCCTCCCCCATCATCACACCGCGGCCTGGAACCCACGGAGAGGGATCAACGCCCAGGCTCCAGGCCCTGATAATGGAGTCCCATCAGGCGGCGACGGCAGAGGGCGCGATCGCAGAACCTACGACCCGGTACAGTACGTAGTATGCACTGTACTGCTCGTCAGAGGGGGGCGACCGCCGTGACAGAAGAAGTCTCTTGGACGAGATCGTCGAGACGACGTCCGCGGTCCCCATACCGGTCTGTGTGGTGGTGGACCGCCCGAGGATCGCAACGAAACACGGGATGCAGCATCGAATCGATCCGGTGGCCACCGCGCACGCGTGGCGATCCAAGGCTAGCGAGATATTTCTTCGCGTCCTCGAAAAGTTTTCAATGCCCATGTCTGCCGCCGCCCCCCCCCCCCTCTTCCCCCTTCACCACCGAGGGAGGTGGATGGATGACTCTGTTTCTGTTCTTCTTTGATATCGCTTCTCCTTCATGTTTCACCGACCACGCACGCCGTGCGCATTTGCGCGGACTACGCCGCACAAGGGCCCCGGCTGAGAACCGCAAGCGAGGTTACTCTGGCATGGAAAAGTTTTCTCTACAATTTCTTTTTTTTTTCTTTGTCTTCCAGCAGTCTCGACCCTCTGTTGGGAGATTTGCACCCCCGTCCACGGTGCTCACGTACTCACGGGGCGCGAACCAACGAATGGCGTCTTTCTTTATAACGGCCAGTGCCGGTTGGAAGAGGCTGCTTGTGGGGCATCTTGCCTTCCTTCTCAGCGGAAGCATTACGCGGCAGGATGGTCGTTAGCCACCCGACGGGGCCGACGGGGCCGGGCCGGCAGTGGAGGACGTGTGGAAACGGGACAGAAACGGCTCGTACTGTGCTTTGTGTGTGTGTCCCTTGTTGGTGGTGCCTTGTTACGTAGATCCATTGGCTTTCCACCACTGTGTTTGGTAGCAAGACCGAACAAGGCAAGGCTATGCGTGTTGGCTTGATGATAGAGGCCGATGAGTGAGGCTGACAGTAATGGCATGGTGGGGAATCTGAAAGTGTGGGATGGGCCGTAGAAGTCTAGATGCACATTTGTTGAACGAGTGACAGATTCGCATCACTCAATCATGCCCAAGCAAGGCTTTCCATTCCTCCCAATCACGGTGCCACTCTCATGCTTCCCGATCCGGTTCAGCAGGGGTCTCATTCCCACACCCTCTTTATTTGGGGAGCCATGCTGCCATGAAAATGGTCTCATCAGCGGGCCATGGCGAGACCATCTGGCCTGCTGAGCCGGCCCATCCACCAGGGCCCTCCTCCGCAGCCGACCCTCTTCCTTTCCTGCTGCTGCAGGTACAACAAATAAACTCCCGGGCTACGGGACCACCCTCTCGCGCATCATTGTCTATCTTCCAGGATCAGGCCCTCTCATAGGCGGGCCGTCAAAAGCGCGGCTCATACACCATCCTTATCGCCCTTCAATGCAACCTCTCCCACTCGTACAAGTACTGAACTCGTACAAGTACTGAGTCGCAGGCTTGCATTATCGCTCAGTGGCGGTGGTCATGCAAGGCTCACTCAAGCCAATAAGCAGTCCCTCGAGGTCAACGTCGACGCATCCGGGTATCTGTGGCTTGTGGGCTGCAGAGAACTTTAACTATAACACATCCCACGTGCATAGCGCGGGGTTGGGTGTAGCGAGCCAGAAGCTCGCTGTAATTTCTGCTGACTGGAAGTGGAGGTCTGGAACTCGCGAGTCGACGAGAAGGGCGCCTTGCTCTGTCGCCTGCGTATCGCTGGAGATAGCGCATGTGAGGTTGTTAGGCAGCCGATCTGCATTGCATGGCGCGCATTGCAGGATGGGGGTCTGCAAGACACACACTCCCCATGCACGGCGCCCGTTTCGTGCGCTCGATGCGTCGTTACGCGGGATTTGCGCGGCCATATTGTTGTACCCGACGGGTGTTAGTTGGATCGGTGCGAGAGGATGAGCGTGCGGTAGGGCTGTGATGTTGATGGTGCTTTTTGAAATTGACTGTCTTTGTCATGGTCGTCGTGGTCTGAGGGCGTGAGGTGAGTGATACCCAACTCGACTTGGTGACGGTGGGCAGTCATCGACAGGTTCGAGGCTTTGTGGTCTGGTCTCTCTTCCACGCAAGTGCCCAAAAACTTGGCCAGACAAGTCGTGGCTAGGTCTCCCTTTGGATAAGGCCATGTACACATCCCATATGCTCCCGAGTACTCAGGCGGAATAAAGTGTCAGAGAGTGCTCCTGACGTTCGCATAACTGCTGTGTGGCATCTGCTCGAGATCGGTCACTGCCCAGCAAGGAGACAGAAGGTATGAGAAACGATCCTCACAGCATTTTATCCTCTTCACGTGCTATAGCCCGGCATTCCGTCCGTGGAATTCGTCGCCATGATTCACTCGCCTCATCGTCGTCTCATCCAAACATGCTTGCTGCAATTGTTAATCGATCTGTCTTCTGTGACTGTAGGCGGGTCCGATGTCACAATCGCGACGGCAGAGTACCCCGAACGTTGCACCTATCCCTCATCCACTTCATCCCGCGGTCATCGTCATCACGACCATTTGGGGACACGGCCAGATTCGCGAGTCCAAACTCGGGTATCGAAAATGGCCCAGGAGCTTGGAGAACGGACTCAGCGGTGGCTGATAGCTGCTCAGGTTCGCTATAATCCCGGGCAGCTCACCATCAGCCGAGAAAGCTCGGTTGTTGTGATGCTGACTGAACAGTGAAGCAACGGCTCAGATCCTTCAATGAGCTTCCAAGCACGTAGACATGCCCAGTCCGGTGCTCTATGCTCGAAATCGACGACCACGACGATTGCGGACATGGTTATGAGTACATCACTTCTCATAGACGCATGCACCTTCTGCACGGATCGACCACAAAAGCTGTTCGTGACCCTTGTGCAGGGGACTTCTGCCCATGTTCTCTGTGATTTTATCCTTGGTTATATGGATAACAGACCTCTCTGCAGGGACATAATCTCTTTCGATCGTACTCCACGGTGGTACTTTGAGTGGCTTGTGCTAAGGGAACAAGGCTCGGTTCTTCTATCATATTTGTACTCTCTTCCTCCACATTGTACAACTTTTGGAATACCGGTGCATGAAGACTTGATCAGTATGGCAGTCTACGAGTACGCCGCGTATCTGCTCTTCCTACTAGTAGCTGTGGGGAGGTCATGGCGATGCGTCTTCAGCTTCAGAATCGGAAGAAGGCGAACTCAGAACATACGTAGAGGCAGGACGCTTTCGCCATCATTCGCCATCATGAATTCTGTTCCGGCTGTAGGAAGTGCAGAGAGTGGCGCATCAAACCAAGAAAGAGCCCAGCATGTGGTTGCGTTTCGAGAGTCTGGCTTAGTCATCCACTGACATCAGCGGGAAACCACCGGAATTTTTGCCCCGCTATACTTTTTCGCAAGCAACGACTTCAACCACCAGACGTGACATTTTGCGCCCTCGCCTCCAATCACTAAATATCTGCGACCTCGCTGCTTTTCTAAGCCTCCAACAGCCAAGCAGGCCGATCCACCTCCAAATACCGCCAAGATGGCGACCACGATAGACAAGGTAGGCCGTCACTGGCAGGAACGCGGACTAGACGATGCTTTTGCTGACAACTTGCGCGACAGATCAAAGACATTGAGGCGGAGGTACGCACTTTCCCATACCATACAACGTCGCTATGTCCCATTCGATTGAGTTTGCCCCATATACGGCGCCGTTTGAGGGCGTGGCTGTCAAAAGCAGGGGGGTTTACGGGCTCGACTATCTGGGATTGTGCGCGTGAGGACTCGGGCGGATGCTGCTTCCATGCCAATGTGGGCAAGTCGCACACCACGACTGGCAGTGCCATACCATTCTCTGATTTTTGTTGGAGTCTGGGCAAGCAAGTGGCACTCAGCATCGCTCATCCCCACGCTCTGGCCACCCGCAGAGAAGAGTCACAAGGACATAGCAAGAAATTGGCAAGCAGAATGCTAACAACAGTGCCTCCCACAGATGTCAAAGACCCAAAAGGTGAGTGCATCTCTTCTTGTAATATTAGAGGCCCGCTTGTGCTGACCACTATACCAAACAGAATAGTCAGTTTGCCCCAAGATGACCAGCCCTAGACCACCTAGCTACTTTCCAAAGCTACTTGAGATACCATACTCAAGAAAGTTGTACCTTCTTTGCTGACTCCCTACCTTCCAGAGGCGACTTCATTTCACTTGGGACAACTGAAAGCAAAACTTGCGAAGCTCAAGCGCGAGCTGCTAAACCCCACGACGAGCGGTGGTGGCGGTGGAGGTCAAGGCTTCGATGTAGCCCGTACCGGTGTTGCGAGTATTGGCTTCATTGGCTTTCCGTCAGTGGGCAAGAGTACATTGATGAGCAAATTGACGGGTCAGCATTCCGAAGCGGCTGCCTATGAGTTCACAACCTTGACCAGTGTGCCGGGTCAGGTCACATACAACGGCGCACCACTGCAGATGATCGACTTGCCAGGTATCATCGAGGGAGCCAAAGATGGTCGAGGTCGTGGTAGGCAGGTCATTGCTGTTGCCAAAACTTGCCATTTGATCTTCATCGTTCTCGACGTCAACAAGCCGCTTACAGACAAGAGGGTGATCGAGGCCGAACTAGAGGGTTTCGGCATCAGGATCAACAAGTCACCGCCAAACATCACCATCAAGAAGAAGGACAAGGGCGGCCTCAACATTACGCACACACAACCACTCACCCACATCGACAAGGACGAGATCAAGGCCGTAATGAACGAGTACAAGATGTCATCCGCAGACGTAACGATCCGATGCGACGCCACCATTGACGACGTGATCGACGTAATTGAGGCAAGGTCCCGAAGCTACATACCTGTCATTTACGTCCTGAACAAGATCGATGCCATCAGCATCGAGGAGTTGGATTTGTTGTACCGTATTCCCAATGCTGTACCCATCAGCTCGGAGCAGGGCTGGAACATCGACGAGTTGATGGAGGCCATGTACGTGCAGGCTATCACTACCCTCGGACATCGGCAGTGGCGCTAATGACTACTCAATCTAGGTGGGATAAACTGAAGCTCGTTCGGGTTTACACCAAGCCGAAGGGCAAGATGCCTGACTACACTGCTCCTGTCGTACTGCGCTCAACGAGATGCACAATGGAAGACTTTGTCAGTTCAAATCCGATCGCTCTCAGGAGCCTGTGCATTGAGGACCAGGTTAAGATTCCCATGCTAACGACAGTCCTTAGTGCAACTCCATTCACAAGACTATTGTCGAGAACTTCAAAGGCGCCATCGTATATGGAAAGTCTGTCAAGCACCAGCCGCAGCGAGTGGGCCTGACACATGAGCTCGCGGACGAGGATATTGGTAAGCCTGTTCCGGTCTTCGGGAGTAAACTGAAACTGACACTCTTCTAGTCACAATTCTCAAGCACTGAGCGCGACAGCCACTACTCTTCCCTTTTCGGGGAGTAATCTCTTCATGGAAGCTTTGTTGTGCGAGGCGAATGCTGTCTCAGATCGGCGGCTACAGCTCCAGCGATGCAAAATCAGAGGCCTGTGGACAAGTTCACAACTTCAGAAGACGTTCTCTGATCGAATCGAAGCTATCGTCGCTGAGACATACTCGGCAGCGCATGCATGATCATAATCCTGTGTCTAGGAGCGCGATCGTGGTAAACGACGACTTCTGCGCCACGAGGTAAAGGCCTGGCAGCAAGCGGATGAACGTACGAGCATAAGCCACAGTAAGAGGCCCACACGTGCGCAGAACAGCTATGACTGTACTTGCATTCAACTGCGTACACCTCGGCGACATAGGCCGAGCTTATAACTAGACCCACGAACGATACAAAATCCAAGATTTACCCACCTCTCTTTCATCTCAGTCTATTTGCAACTTCAATTGAGTACCACCCGCGTCACTGATAGTACGTCAAAGGCAAGCCGATCCCACTACACTGTGCAGGCTCTCTGAAAACATCCTGATAAGGAGGCCAAGCCAGCGCCCGCAGTGTCAGTTTGCCTTTGGTCGCTGGAGTCCATCTACCCCTTTGCTCCAGTATCCTCGTTGTGTTGGTGTAACCCCTCGCCTCCAGGAATCCCACGTCCGGATTCGGATCATAAGTCCTCACAAAAGCCGCCCACATGTCAACGACCATCTGCTCAAACGGGAGGTCATACTCATCACGAAAAGGAAGCCCTTGGAACGCAATGTTCCCAAACACCTCGTACAACTCCCCCGAATGACATCGAAAATACGGCTCACTGGGATCGCCGTACGGATGCCCCGCCGTCACGGGCGGCTGGCAGACGTCGTACCCCGGGTAATTATACAGCTGGTACGACCGCTCAAACTCATAGTAGTACACCTCATCCCACAGCCCGCTCTCCAGGCCCGCGTACACAGTCGCCTCGTCCACGCACCGGAACATGAAGTCCGTTGCATACCGCGCCGTCATGTTATACAGATTCAGCGTCTCGTTCGCGCTGCTGTCACTGGAAATCGGGAACAGATCCGCAGGCGGCTCCGCCCACCCGTTGGCCGCGAGATACGCGCTCTGGTCGCTCGTCGTTGGGAAGGGCACCATCGCCGCGGCGTCCTCGCGCATCGTGCCCATGAGAAGCTTGTACGGCGCCGCGCCGCCGCCACCCTCGGACCCATCGTCCACCAGCTGGAGGTGCGGCGAGGTGACGTACGTCCCGTCCTGCACAATATACGCCGCGGGCGGCGTGGCACCGTCCAGCGCAAGCAGGTCGCGCGCGGGCAGCGCCCGCAGACAGTCGACAACCTCCTGTTGTGACAACACCACGGCTGCTGAGGAGGAGGAGGATGAGGAGGAGGCGGCGGCGCTGCAGTTTGCGGCCGCGAGGATGGCACTGCCGGCGACCGTCGTGGCCTCCTCGACCGTGTAGTACTCCGAGTACGCGGCGCCGTAGTACAAGCCGCCCAGGTTGCTCAGCGGGACCGCGGCGGCGAATTTTCCGCGCGCGCGGGGCGAGCCCATCAGCGCGCGGACGGAGGCGGCGCCCGCGGACTGGCCCGCGATGGTGATGCGCGAGGCGTCGCCGCCGAAGGTGTGGATGTGTGCGCGGACCCAGTCCAGGGCGGTGATTTGGTCGGCGAGGCCGTAGTTGCCGCTGAGAATGGTGGTGGTGCTGTTTGAGGAGGAGGAGGAGGAGAGCAGGGCGAGGAAGCCCAGCGTGGAGAGTCGGTAGTTGATGGTCACGACGACGACATCGCCGCGCGAGGCGAGGCTGCCGCCGTCGAAAGTGGGGTCGGCGCCGGTGCCGCTCGTGAAAGCACCGCCGTGTATCCAGAAGAGCACGGGCTTGAGGTGGGTGCTGCTGTGACTCCTCTTCTCGGGGTGTGGTAGGTAGGGCGTCCAGATGTTGAGGAACAGGCAGTCCTCGGATCCTGTGTCTGTGCCCTGCGCGCACTCGCTGCCGAAGGCTGTGGCGGAGACGGTGGTGTTGGAGGCGCCCGTGTACAGCGTCGAGTAGGTGAAGCGTTCTGGTTGCGGCGCATAGCGGACGCCGTAGAAGCGGAAGGATGTTCGGTCGCGGAAGCTGTGGCTTGTCAGCTCTTCCAAGTTCACGAAAGGTTCCACTGCTTTGCACATGGTTGACGAACGTACCCGACTAGATCCTCATCATTCGAGCGCACAGAAACCTGCCACACAGGCGAGGTGTCCGTCTGCGCAACTGAAGCCAGCGGAGCAGACTGCGTGCAGAGCGCAGGAAGACTGGCTCCATCCCTGCGGACGATCGATACCTCGCCGGCGGCACTGATCGCTTGTGTAGCATTTCCGGCAGGCGCTACCCAAAAAAGCGAGTCCTTTGAGGCCTGGCCTTGGTAGACCAAGTAATCCAAGCTGGTCTGGATACTCGGCCCAGCGGTCTCGGTCGACCAAAGCCTTTCACTGAGTGCTTCACATCCGGCCACGGCGTCTTCATAAGAGCTTTTGCTTAGCAGTATGACTGCCGAGTCTAGGTGCGGGCTGGTGGTTCCTGATGTGTTGTTCGTTAGATTGTTGCGTTTGAAGGGTGTATATATATATATATATATATATATATGTATATGTGTGTGTGCGTGTGGGTGTGGGTGAATAAGTGGGTGGCGTACCTGAGAGGTCATTGTTCGTGAAGATTGTCAGGTCCGTTTTGATACTTCGAGGAGATGGTGTCGATAGCACCAAAGATGCGAAGAGCGCACAAGCTCTCAACACGCGGTGCATCAGCATTCTTAATGATCCGTCGGGATATCAGATCAGGTAAGTCATGGCCATGGGAAGACTAACGACACAAACAGGATAATGGACGAGCATAAGCTTCTTATACCAGATCTCACCGGCCAATAGCGCCTATAAACACTAGAAACTTATGAGGCCGAGAACTACGTACGCGCTGTGAACGGATCTGCTGTGTTCGGCCCCTCTTTCTCGCGAGGTTTCCCCGCATGGATATAATTACCGCTAGCCCCGGTTCACACAGCGGGTCCATCGAAAAGTAATGTTAGTAGGAAGGCGCAGGGCTGGTACCAGAATATGTGTCACTGAGGGGGGCCTTCTGCTAACGTTCTCGATGGTTGGTCCGCGTGACAAACTTGTTTGTTATCCGGTGTCGTGCCGCAGTGCCGCCAGACCGGTGTGTCCGGGTTCATCGTATCAGCAAGCTATTCCCACCGTTTTCATATTTTTGAAGGAAGCAGCATCATCAAGTCCTCTGTAGAAAGTCTCGCATCAAGCATCCTGATTGCAGTGCTGTGTACCGCGTATACACCAGCTCAGCCTCGTCATTAGTCAGCTTGTGGGGCACAAAAGAATAATATGTGATTGGTCAGATTGCTACCCCTGGAAATGTCGCATCGTGCATAAGGCTGCGGGCTTTCCGCCCAGCCATAAACCGGAGTCTCTCGTCACAGAAACTTATAGCTTTTGAGGTCAGTGAGCAATAATAGCAATTGGAACGCTGCTCAAGTGGCTAAAAGCTGTCGGACTATTGCGCTGTCCCTAACATCGCACAAATGGCCTGCAGTGCTCACTGCCCAGTGAGACTTGGTCCCAATGGCATCCAGCTTCCCGGCGAGGCGCACTCACTCGACGTCAGCCATGATTCCCCTTTGATCACAACAACACCTTTCCATTGTCCCTGACCATATCTCACACTTGGACACCAGACGCGCCGCACACAAAGCAAAGAAGGTATCATAAACAGCCACTGCCTCGCTAGAATTCACACAGAAGACTAAAAGTACGGTCGTCCATCCAACACAGTGTTTTCCTTTTTCAACTCAGCTCGAAACTCCGCCCGCCAAAACCACCCTACCGTCCGTACCATACAAATGTCCCCACAGTAGACAACATAAACATAGCGCTAGTCCAGGCCGAACACCCCACACAAGAAAAGAAGCGCCAGCTGCGAAAAGTCCTCACGAACCCCTAGTGTAGACCTGCTTTCCCCGATTCCACGTGTTACTCCTCTCCGATACAATCTTTGCCTGATACCCACTAGACCGCTGCTCTCTCGCCGCGCGGAACGCCTCCGACACAATCATCGGCTCCTGGACCGGCTGCAGCTGGGGTTGCGAAAAGTACGGCAGCGCCGTCTTCTTACTCTTGCCTCCCCAGCCACCATTGCCCCACATCGACGACGATGAAGGCGGTGGTGGTTTTGGTAAATTGCGCTTGCGCTTCTCCGCGCAGATCTTGTTCAGCTCCAGCGGGTCGGCGACGATCTGCGCACGGATAAAGTCCAGGTCCGCCGTCGACGAGTCCTGCGCTTTGAGTTCCTCCATGACCGGCGTACGCGGCTGGTACTCGATGTGGTCGAGCTTCGGCGCGTGCTTGGCGTCAGGCACGATGGCCTCGTCGAGGCGCGCGACGTCGCCGAGAGCCAGCAGCTGCGCGATGTCGATGGACTCGCCCGGGGGGATGGGCTCCTTGTGCGACGGCGTCACGCAGTCGAGGTCGACCTCCTTGCGCAGCACGTGGTCGATATCAACGGCGGAAAAGAAGGCGCATGCCTGCGGCAGGTCGTCGATGCCAATCTGCTGCGCGAACATGCAGCGCGTCCAGAGGTTGGCGACTTGCAGCGCCATAGCGGCGCGGTACTTGTCTTCGTTCTTGACGAGGTACCGGATCTCGTCGTGCACGGTGATGGCGAGGCGGGTGTCGATGTTGAAGCGCCGCGCGAGGTAGTCCATGGCGATGACGAGCAGGTGGAGGTAGTCTACGCCGGAGCTCTGGATCGCCCAGTTGATGCGGCTGGTGAGAAAGCCGCCTTTGCTGACGTAGCGGCTCATCAGAGCCTCTGTGATACCGGCGCCGAGGACGGGAGTGCGTGGTCGTTCTTGCTCGGCGAATTCTTCGAGCTTGTTGAAGACGAACGACTCGGTGCCACCGCGCCAGAACTTGCGTTTATAGAGGATCCTGCGCTCTTGCTGCGTGCCTTTGGTCGCGGCATACAGCTTGGTGGCGGTTTCTATTGTTTGCTGGTCCGTCAGCGTCGGGTTGAACTGGCGCAACAACTGCCCAGCAAATCTCAGACCGGCGCCGTAAATTCGACCGTAGTTGAAGACCTTGGCGTTGCCTCTCGAAATACCGAGAATGGAAGCTGTGCGGGAATGGAGATCAGTGCCTGCAGCCTTGGTGCCCTCCAGCGTCATGAACCCGATAGCGTTGCCACCGTGAAGCTTGAAAATAGCATCTCCCAGCACACTTGCAATCCATAGCTCCTCCGAGTCAACATCAGCTCCCACGAAGCTGTAGCCTTCCGGGGCCTTGACCATGGCCTTCAATTCCGAGCCAACGCGTGTTTTTTTGGCGTTGCTGGCTGTCAACCAGGTATTTTCGACTGCTCGTCTGGTAACGGTGCCCATGGGAATGAGCTGTGGCAGGATGAAGCCTTGTCTCGTCGGCGGTGGCTGGCTCTGCTGGTAACCGCCAAGTTCATCTGCGTACACCACCATTTGATTCCTGATCCTTTCGCGCGCGCTGATCCAGTATGAGCAGGATGCGTTCATCTCCAATGCTTCTTTGGCATAGGAGAACTCGGACGACAATATGCCCTGCTCAAAGAGGCTCACGTAGCTCTTGGCCATGGGGTTGGCGCATCGCGCTGTGGGCCCGTCTTTGTGGGGAATCTTGAAATATACGCCTTCCATATCATCGCGTAGCTCGGGTTGATCATCCTCCTGCGTCATGTCCAGCTGTTTCATGGCCTTTTCGATGTATTTGGCCTTCTCATCGACCGGAACCCGGAATGTCCAGCCGTATTTGTCGGACCAGACGAGTGGATGTCCGTCCCATTGGAGTCTGAGCAGCAGCGGAGCCACTCTAGTTCGGACCGTTATGTTGATAGGTGCGTCCTTTTTCGGGAAGAGATCTTTGTACCACTTTGGAAATCCGGGCATCTTCTGAGACTTCACAGGCCGTGGAACGTCGCTCTTCTTTTTGGGTTTGGTCATCCTGATTTCCTGACCAGACCAGTCCAGCTGCTTCAGCCAAGGATCGTTTTGCCACTTCTCGGGATCGTCCTTGACTTTCAAAGCCTCTTCGGTCAACAGGATCAGGCGCTCCTGGACAGCATCTGACAATTTGTGATATGTGGCGTCGGCGTTGTCGATGTACGCTTTCCATGAGTCGTTCACTGGTAGGATGACGGTCGATAGATGTCGCAGAGCCGCAAAGCTGACAGGATGTGGGCAGGTCTTGAGGAAGTTGGGGAACACAATCGAGTACACTCGTTGCGTGACTGCCACGTCGGCGGCACAGTAATTCAAAAGCTCATCAAGCTTGCTCCTAATTCCTTCCCGGTCCAGTGTCCCAAAATCGTCTCGCACTGTCTTGTCCATGGTCAAATTCAAGTGGAATTTGGCCACGTCCCGTAATGAGTTGACGGAGCTCCTAGCAATCCAGAGTTCCTCTTCATCGTTGCTCAGTAGCGTGACCAGTTCGAGGCTGTCCGTCTGAGTAGCCTTTTCCCGAAGCTCCCTGTTCTTCCTGTGCTTTAACCACGTTGGCCGTTGTTGCGAGCACATGCCGTTGACAGCCACATGCAAGGACATAGTGTCCATGTAGCAATTTCTCGTCTGCTTCAGATCGTACTCTTCCAGGATCCTGGCTCGGTCGTAGCCAATATTGTGTCCCACGATGACGCGGTCTTTGGTTGGATCGCCTAATGGCACCAGCTGCGTCTTGTTCGTTGTCTCTCCCAACAGCCAGGGCGAAAGCCATGAGTACCATGCCGTGGGACCGGCAGCACAGGCCATGATGGCAAAGGGATTGTCCTTATACAAGACTTCGACGTCAAAGGAAAGCATCGTCTCGTCCGGCGCGGCCACCTGTTCCGCAACCATGGGTCCCTTGCCATCCTCGGAAAAGTAGTATTTGGTCCACCCGCTCTGATGTTCCCATTGCTGGGGCATGCGTGGCAGCTCCGTCTTCGCAAACTGTTTCGCCATGGTTAAGAATGGCTCTGCAGCATCCATACCGAGGCGATAGAAGTGCTCGTCGAGGCTATTTGTATCGGGCGCTTGCAGCGCGGGGACTTCAAAGCCAACTGGTTCCGTTTGGTCAGTGTTCTTATCGAGCAGGTCATGGCGCTTCAGATGGTCCCGGGCAAGCTCGACGAGTTCTGGAGGAGGAGGTTTGCTTCCGTTGGGAAATAGCTGTTTGTAGATGTTATCGCTCAATTGTTGCACGCCGACTTGGTTGACTCGTGCATTGGAGGGTACTGCGCGCACACAGTGTCAGTCTTGAAGCCTGCGCAGAAAGGAGAAAGCTGCGATGTGATAGACGGCCTTACTGGCTAGAGTCTTGGGCGGCTCTTCTTCGGCCGCGGCGGCCTTGACGGCAGTCTCCGAATTCCATCGCACTTGGGCAGCGCATCTCCCATGCGCTTTGTGTTTGGCGATTCGAACGAAGCTGGCGGCGGCGCAACCGCTTCGCAGCGGGCTCTTGAGCATTTCAAGGTCATGCGGCGGGACTCCGTCCGTTCAACCCTCTCGGCACGTCGAGGCGTATGCCAGGTCGGATAGTTTCGCTGCTGAATCGGTCGTGATGTTCTCGGTAATGGTGGTGATATTGGTATGCGCGGCGAAAGACCCCGAATTGGGGAGGAGCAAGGTAGGTAGTTGGGTTGTATGCTTCTTGGACTAGGAGGAGCAGATCATTATGGCCAAGTGAGGAAGACCAACCCGCTCATGGGTATACTTCGTAAAGTTCAGCATATAGGTCCAGCAATTTGATCCAGCAGTTTAATCTCACAGAAAGACACAGTTGAAGGCTTAGAGTCGGATTCAGAAAGGAGTGTACTGTATTGGACTAGGAGGTCTCGACTACTAGTAGTGACGCGTGTATGCAGATTAGTGTCTTGCGACAGAGGCGAAAGGCGCAAAAAAAAGTTGACGAGTGGATGTCCTAGGCCCCACCAGCTTGGCGTGCTTGCAGGATTGAACTGCAGGGGTCCACTTAATAAGCATCTGGAGTTGTCTGGTACCCAGACAGGCATGTGACTGTCTCCGAATCATAGGGTACTACCTCACCAAGATTTGTGTGACAGAATCTGGGGACTCATGTAGCTGGTCTGATGTCGAGATATGCTTAAGCAGGGATATGTAAGACAGATTGTATTGGAATCAGCTGGTCTTCCTTTTCCTTCTCTCTCTTGGTCCTTTTGTTTTACGACACTGGTGCTTCTTCATTTTTCCGCAATTATCTCACCAATTCCTTTCCTTGCTTCAGAATGCATTTGTGATCCGCCGGATCACTGGCCTTGTGTGTTGTTCATGGTGTCTGGAGGCAAGACTGCATGCATGTCTGCTGCAGATGGCGATATCTGGCTGTTGGTCGCACAACCTGACAGCCCGACAACTGGCTGTGCTCACACATCTCCGAAGCTCCCGTTTCTGCAGACTGGAAACCAAAGCTAGGGAATGAAACATGGGAAGTGAGGAACAGGAAATGCACAGCGGGATATAGGACATGGGAAGTGGGTAGTGGGCAGTGTTTGCTCTTCGGCTCCTGGACTAGTGTTCAGCTCATTGTGGACTTGTGGGATCCAGATGCAATGTCTGTTGTGGGCTTGCAGCTGGAGAGAAGGTATTGCGGGAGGGTTTCCTCTCAGCTCATCGCATTTTCCTTCCTCCTTGTCCTATGCAGTTTTTCGTTGTTCTGTGCAGAAGAAGAGATTGTCATAGCAGCACTAAGCTTAGGGCATGTACTGTGTAGAAGCTGTGAAGAGATATTTCTTCATGCTGAAACCCCGCTTTATAGCACAGATGCAATATCACAGGGAAGCTCCATACCAATACAGAGAACGGAGTACACAAATGTTTCGTAAGGCTTCATACAGCAGTCAGGTGCGGTGAGGATAGCATGTTGGTACGTGTCCATGAATGAAATGTGATTGATTTGCTTCAAGAACCCCCACTTTCTGACAATACCATCAGAGAGATCCAGCCCCCGGCCCTGAGTACTTAGGTAGGCTTGGGATGACAGGAGTTCCGGATGACATTCACAGAAATGACGATACCTAGCACTCAATAGCTTGAGCTCCGTGCTCACCACCACTTCGAATATAGCAGGCTGCCGCCAGTGCCCATCTTTCGCCTCGTCACACCAATCTTTCCTGTCATCCTCATTGATCATTCTCGGCCTTGCAGTGATTTGCATCTCCATCAGCAGGAGCCTCTCTATTCCACCAACACCCCTTCAACTATATCACGCCCTTCCCTTTTCTTTTCTCCTAATGCTCCTCTTCCTCACCTACCTTGTATCCTCTCGACTCTGTGCCCCGCCAACCTCCAACCACAGCCTTGCCACCAAGAGCAACAACCACAACAAACTTACTCCTTACCATATACACCCAAGCAAATCTTCAATAAGGTTTCACACCTCATTGCTATCATATTATTAGCCCTTATGCCTTGAGAGTTATTTACTGAAAAATACACACGCACTGCAGCAGCTGTCAAGCTCCTCCAGCAAGTGCATTGTGGCTGAGGCCTGGGAGATTAGCCTGTTGCCCCGTCACCTCCACCAACTGCCTTCATGGCCGCTCCGTCGACCTGGGGACAGCATGTTCCTCAAGTGTGCAATGAGGCACAAAATGGGTTTATACAGGACGGTGAGAGCAACTCCCCTTTGTCTCGTCGCCTCGCCGTCGCCTGGACGCAAATCAGCCAGCTTCACAAGCCCTTAATCGCCGCCGCCTACGTTGGATGGCCACCATGTGCCTCGTCAGCCATTGTGTGCTTACAGCAGGCACAATTGCAGCGATTCCCATGGGGTTGATCCACTGGTTTTAGGTTTCATTTCAAACAGACCATCCTCTCTTTTCTTAAATCCGATTCTTACATCCGTTTTCTTAGACAACTATCCGAACCCCCCATTCTCTTCTGCGCAGCCATCGCAAGAGCACACTTTCCAGTGGCAACAACAGCCACTGCCCTCTTACTCGGATCCATTCGCCTCGTACGGTGGTGGTTCTGCTCGTTCAGCTGCAACAGCTCAGAGTCCTCATCGTCAAGGCGCCAGTGTTGCCACTGCGAGTGCGAGTGGTGGCGCGCTTGCAAGTGTCCCGGCCAGTGGATACTCGGAATCCCAGGCTGTGGCTCCCAGCACTATCCTAGCTGGCACATCCCGGTACGGTGCAGGGGCAGGTGCGGCAACGGCAAACGCCGGAAACATCGACCCCAACTTACTGTCAACACCATCGGGAGCATTCACCGACGCCTCGATTTTCAACCCCTACGTCTTTACAAACTCCTTCGTTGGCGTACTCGGCCCAAGGTTCGGAGATCCTGCTTACGAGGTCAACTATTTTGACCGTCTGGACCCAGATCCGCGCCCAAGGATCCCCGACTTCTGCGGCAACAACCTCTACAACGAACCCCCCAGCAACTCCTCGCAGAACTTTGGCGCCACCCACGCTCCAGCCAGCAACTCGTTACCTCTCCCTCGACTTCCTTCGTGGCAGTCACTGCCATCAGACTTCTTCCAAGACGGCAGCCTGTTCTTGCAGCAAAGCGAGCTGCGCCCGGACGAGCGCAGGTTGAACCAGGAGAGCAGGCTCAACGTCGCGAACCGCCTCTTTGACGGACCCATCGCCCCTGCCAACGGCAACGACCCACCACCCGCTGACGCCTCCCTCCACCAACGCATCCCCGAGCGCGCCCCTCGTCCAAGTACCCCATTGCGTCTCCCTGAATTGACACTCGTGTCTTCCGACTACGCCCGTACCTACAATCCACCACAGGCATCCGCCCCCGAGACAGAGGATTTGGGTCAGCTTGAGGCTCTTGCGTGGCCGAATTCGTCGAATCCGAGGGCTCGTACTCGAGAGGTACACAGATACGTCCTCAACGGAAACTTACAGGACGAGAGGCGTCAAGAGGAGTACATCCCAGGCGGCTACACCCCAGGCAATTGGAACTCAGGCGAGTGGATTGCAGACAGAGAGCCCGAAGACGACATCACGAACGTCGAAAGCCCCGGCGATAGTTCAACCTCAGCATTTCGCTCAGACATCGACCTCAGCATGCCACCATCAGGCCGATCACAGACTCCTCGCGAGTCTGGTGCCTCCAGAAAGCGCGCCCGCCCTTCAGTCGATGCGACCGCCGGTCCTTCCCGCCAGAAGAGACGCGCCGTGAGCGTGGCCAGTCACGCAGCTGCCAAGGTCCGCAAGACCCCTTGCTCTCAGAATCCAGCTGCAGGCTGGGACCAGGACGATCCCTTCACCATTAAGGACGATGAAGACAAGAAGATCGACATGGTCGACATGACCGCCAATGACAGCATCCCAGAAGAGCTACAGATTGTGGCCGAGCCACCCAGTACCAAGCTGAGCAAATTCGAGTGCATAATCTGCCTGGACGCGGCCTCGACGCTAACCGTCACTCATTGCGGTACGTCACGAGGTTCTACTTGGCCGTGGGGGCTGTTACTGACAATCTTGACTAGGACACATGTTCTGCGGCGCCTGCCTGTATCAGGCCCTGCATGCCGGTGCCACCAGGATGGTCTGCCCCATGTGCCGCCAGAAGCTCGAGCACCGGAAATGGGACGCCCCGCTGAACAGAAACGCCAAGACCCTCTTCCACTTAGAGCTCAAGGTCAGGCAGACCAAGAGTCAAGGCAAACAGCCTGTCCGCCCTCCCGGATTGAAGAACTAGGCCCCCGTCAGGTCTACTGGCAGAAGCAGGTATTTCGGACGAACCGATTAGAGGAACCGGATTCGTGGAGTGAAAGGGTTCATGAGTGGACTCGACATCCCGTGGAGTGGTAGCCCGACGGCTGAAAGAGGATGGTCTTTTGAAACCGGCGAATACGTACGACGCGTGCCTGACGACGCGCTGCGCATAGAGTGCATCGATCATGCATTGTCTGATGGACCATGAGGGACGAGACAGTACCCAACCCCCACTTCACCTCGCCTAGTCGTTCCGCATTGCATGTCCTCTATTCCGTTTTCGTTTTCTTATCGTTGTAGCACAATACCCCGAGGTTGCATTTACATGGAGGCGTTTACCTTTACCTCATGCATGGACTGGAAGGGAAGGCAAGGAGTTTCTGGTAGGCGTTTCTGGGAGAAGGATTTCAAGGTTCTGGAAAGGAATCCAAGGAGACAAATCAAGATGGAATTCAGGGCAACAGGGCTGCCAACTTGAACATATTCCTGGGATCATAGAGGAAGGAGACGATGTGTAAATGTTTGTACAAATAGCAAATGCAGAGAAGCTTGACCACATACATGGCCTCGCACTGGGGTAGCATTGCAATGGGCATGGCGATGAATCAATATACCTAATCACCGAAGTCCAAGCCCTGGCATTGGGCCCCTTCTGGGTGTCACAGCTGTGCTTGCATTGTTTAATGGTTGGAGCATTGTTGTCTGGTCCCTGGCTCTCTGCTTAGTTTCGGCCCTTTCTGAGTCTACCATGTCCTATACTTCTCTTTCATCTCAGCTTCTATTCCACTCGTCGTATTCTTCTGTTCATGTCGTTCTAGCCCTTCCATGACATCCGTCTTGCCTATGGAGTCTTTGCATGAAGAAGAAAATCTCCACAGCTACTGTCAGAGTATGTGCCCTGAGCCACTTATTGCTGCTGCGGTAGCAGCTCCTTATTCTGCCCAGAATAAGAGAATTTGAGAAGCATAGGGTAGGGAGGCATTGGAATATAATGAAATGGAATTCCACAGCTCCTATGGTAGCATACACCCTGTGCTGTTGCTGCTGTAACAGCTCCTCTTTCTGTACAGGATACAAAAACCTTGATATGCACCGTATAAGGGGTGGCAGTGCTTCTCTTACTACCAAACCTGACGGAAGGGAGATGGGGTGACATCTGCTGGGTGAGTGACAGCATACAGCATACCTGAGTGACTCAGCTAAGTCCAACAAAAAGACTACCGAAAAGATGGCCAATGATTTTCCTACTACATACTATGTATGCTTTTCAAACACCTGCTGCTATGCATTACAGACCATGATCCTCAATTTCTGAATAAACCAAAACTCTCTGCTGCACACACACGCTCAATGCTGGCTCGGGTCTTTTCCTTTATCCGTACCTGCCTCACTTCTTCGCTCGCCTCTCTCAGTGGAAAAGGCCCTGCAGACCCGCCGGCTGCGTAGCGCCCGGCACCGTTGATATTTCCTCCTCGAACTGTTCACGAAAGGAAGTCAGCACATGCTCCTACTACGGGGAAGAAGAAAAAGGAAAGAGAACACGTCTCGCGGGGGTGGCTTACCTCAAGGAACCCGGTTGTCGCAATCAACAACATGAATGCCTCAGCCAAGTCCTCGACGTTCTCCTCTAGCTGCACACTCGTCTTCACCCCGCTGTTGTGGCCGATTCCCGCACTCTTCTTGAGGACATGCACGATCAGCATGCGGTGGTCCGTCAGGAACCGGCGGGCGGGGCCTTGTGTCGTCGTGCTCTGGGAGCCGCGAGCAAGCACCGCCGCGCCGATGATGCGGGTGACGCGGAGAAGCAGGGAATAGAGCTTTTCGAGCGCGAGAGTCTCGCCTTGGTCTGTTACGGGGTGTGTTGGGTCAGAGTTCGTGTCTTGGTATGCATCAGATCGAGAGAGGGGAGGGGAAATACGTACCAATATCGAGATCAGGGTCAGTTTGGTAGAGACCGGAGACCTCGATGGAGCGGAACAGGTTGTTCTGGATGACGAACTTGGCCCCTTCACGAGTCTGACAGAGTGACAGAAGCACTGCGAGCTTGGCGCCCCAGAGTAGCTCCTGTTCGGCGGTGGCTGAGTGGGGGTGAGGAAGTGAAGGTGTCGCTGCTTGGCCGCGCGACGTACTGGCTTGAATGGCCTCAAACCACAGTCTCAACACCGTTTTGAGAGAATCTACCAGCACGCCAATGAAGTTGATCTTATTCAGTGTCTCCACCACGTACAAGTCGTTCTCGACGGTACCAATCTTGACCAGGGCACCCAACAATATCAGGGCCGCTGTTGAACATTTGGGATCGCTGCGCTCGGCGTCGTCGCAGATCATTCCAAGTAGCCTCTCTCCGCCGACGTGGATCGACTTGATGGCGTGCCGGCGGCTGGATATGAAGACCTTGCCAGAGCCGACAATGCCAGCAAGATACCTGTAGCAGATGTTGTAGTATAGGGTGCGGAGCTCGGTGTTTTCCGGCCAGCGGCTTGATGCCGACAGGCAGATCTGGAACAATTGGAACAGCTTGTCGCCCACCAAGTCGCCAGCTACCCTGCTGTTCTCTTCCGTGGCCGAGAAGTCCACCTTGAATAGCAAGACCTTGGCAAGCTTAGACAGCTCGAGTGCCTCGTCCTCGTGATCGGACGCGTTGCATTCCAGACTGGGGAGAATCACTTGCAGTGCCTGGAGGAGGAATGCTGTGCGGTCGCTGCCCTTGAACTCGTTTGCTTCGAGCATGACAAGCAGAATCTTGGTCCATGACCTAAGAACTCTCAAGCGGAATGATGCCAGTTGCCTGAGTCGGTTGGTGAAGTCGACGAACTGCATGATTGCCTGCTCTTCTCCGTCCATAGCTGCAATGTCTTGCTCAGTGGCAATCATGCCCTGATTACCATAGTCTTTTCTCTTCAGGAGCAGGAGCTCATGCACTCTGTCAAGGTTGTATACTGCATTGCCATCTGCATCCGGATGCAAGCAAGCGCCCCATTTTAAGTCCTGGTAGACCGCAAGTGAAGGTACCTGCGCATTAGACATTTGGTCGTCTGCAGGGAGAAAGTCGAATAGGCCGAATATGCCAGCGATGGGTTTCACTTCGCCATCCTCATCTTTCAACTGTCCGTTCAAAGATTCTAAAAGTCGGCGCTTCAGGTGGGGTTGTCTCTGCTGAGCAATACTGCAAAGCTCGATACTGACATAGTCGAGCGTCATTGCGCGTAAAGCGAGGAAGGATGCAAAGCTCGTACCCGATGGAGAAAGCAAGAATTCAGGCCCTCCCATGACCTGACCATCCCAAAGAAGCTGAGGCTGGATGGTGGGCTCGCGTGCTAGCAAGTGAAAGATGAACTCGTTGACCCTGAGCTCGGCTAAAATGATTGTGGACGACAGAGGTGATGTCCACAGAATTTGTAGAATCCGCATAATCTTGAATTTGAGATCAATTGTCCATCTCCACATACCGGTGTCACCCATGCCGAATGGTATATCGATAAGCACTCGTAACATCTCGTGGAACAGAGAGGACGAAGATTGGAATGGTCCATCCGGCTTGACGGACAGGAAATCGATGCCACATTCGAAGCCAAGGAGCTGGTGGGCGATGGTGGGCTGGTTGGGCGTGGCTTGAAGGCAGGCGAACAGGAAGTCGAGAATGTAGACTTTGATGATGTAGTTAGGCGAGTTTTCCCTGCGTGATAGATCAAGGGGTTCCGTCAACTCTGCGACAAAGGTCCCCGAAATCGACTCAGCATCGCCCATTTGCTCCAAGGCTACGATGGCCTTATTGCGGTGCGTCTGACCAGCGTGCCCCGGACTCCATGCCGACGCGATTCTCAGCGAGGAAGAGATTCTCTCTAACAATTTCAGACATGCCAGTGTTAGGTCCGGGTGGCCCATGCCACAGTAACGTCCTAGGTGCACAACCAGACTGATGTGGCTCATGATTCCGTCTTCCATAGACAGATAACCGGTGGGAGTGACTGGTTTGTGATTTGGTTGATCCCTCACCAAAGGCCGCACCACATCGGTATACAGTGCCTGCAATTCAAGGACTTTTGTGACCACCTCAACAGCTCGTAGAATGCTCAATATTGTCGGCGAGTCTGGCGGCGCGCTAGCGATGTGCGTGATCTCTTCAGTATCCTTGGGGTTGACGGTTTCGAACAACGCAGCCATGGCTCGGCTGTTAAGCATCCACTCCATGACACGAGCAAATGGGTGAAGCTTGACGTAGGTTGCGAGATCTGTCGTCGAGATGAGCGAGTCCACAGAGATACCTGCGTCATGACCGAGGAGGAGTAGGTTCTCGTTGAAGTTGTCCAGACACAAAAGCGCAAATTCAAGACAACTCAGCCGAAGCATCCTAATCTGGGTCGAGTTCTGAAGATTGCCAGCTGTTGCTGCGAACACATTCCCAAAGACGTAGTCCACGTAGGGATCGACCCCCGGCATTCGATTTTGAGCGCCTAGCTCCTCTGGGAAAGGCAGAACGTCGTTTAAAAGCGACGAGTCCGGGACAGGAGATATGAGACTATTGAGAAGCTGCACGAGAGCATTCGCCTCCTCGAAATTCTTGGCCATATCTGCCAATTTGCTACGCATTATCGATGCCGGAGTGTGCTTGTTTGCGGTCGCGGGTTGGCGAGTCTGTGCCGGAGTCTTCGTTGCCCAGTCATCCAGCATGCTCCACATTATGTAGCCCTCTGGCTCGCTCTTCCGGCTCATTAGTGCGCGAAGGGCGTAGAGCGCCGACGACCTTAAGCGAGCATGTTGTTGACCAGGTACATTGATCAACTGATAAAGTTGCTCAGCCAGGTTGGCTTCGCCCCGCAAGAGGTAGACCCGCACAGCCTCGCTTTGTGAAGCCAACTTAGTGATGAGTCGGAGGTAGCATTCCAACATCATAGCCGACTCGGGTTCCGCTTCAACCTGGTCCGACGTGGGCTTGCCAGAACGGTACACGTGTGACTGCGCCGTGGCCGGTCTCTGCAGCTTTTTGGTGAAGTAATCGAGCTCCTTGAATATTTGGGTCCAGGTCAGGGAGTGAGTCTTTCGCATCTTACCGGCCGCCGGCTGCCCCTCATCCAACAGGAAGGCATGGGCAGAAGAGGCGCAACTGTCATTGTCGGAGATTGACTGGAGCATCTCACAAAAGGCGCTGACCAAGGGCGTGGAAGCCCGTCTGGAAGCCCATTGCAGGAAGCCAGCCAGATTACTGTCAGGGTCCGCCCAGAAATTCTCCGCAGAGTCAGGACGACCCTCATATGAATAGGCAATTATAAGCAGAAACCTCTCAAGATCGAGATCTTGTTCATGGTTGTTGTTGAGTTGGCGTTGTTCGTCCTCTTCGTTGCGTAGCTTGCGGAGCACATCGGGCATGTTTGATATGAATCCCTCCACGAGCATCTCGAGTCGGAGCATCAGCGCCAACTGAAAGTACCCAGAGAATGGAGCCGCATCGATCAGTGAGGGTGACTTCCTCTGGAGCCACTGCCGGATCCCCAGACGCGTGGGATCGTGCCAGTCAGGTGTCTTGACATCTGCGGCAACCGAGAGAATGAAGTCGAAAGCGCCATCCTTCAACGCCTCAGTAAACTGCTTTGCTCGTCCCTTCTCCTCCTCGGGAGTATCCACTCCATCGCCTGCGTCGACGAACAGACCAGAATACTCTACAACCCACCACGCCCGAACAGCGGCGTGTAGATACGGCATGACCCAGGTTTCGTCATCGCCCTTCGAGACCAGCCTGTAAAATTCGCGAGCTTGTTCAAGATCACCATTGCCTTCGGTCGACCCAAAGACGGTGATGTATGCTCCAATGATGGGAAACAAGTGGACCAGCAGCTGGTCGTATCGATCTGCCTTCTCGAGTGCTTTGAGAAGCGCCTTGAAGTCGTCCGCATTGGCATGGCGTTTGTCGATGGCGCTGGCCGCGATCAGTGCCAGAATCTCGTGTTGCTGTAGCAAGCTCACGCGGGAGTATTCCAGCACCTCGTTGATCGGAGGTCGATCTGTCCCATGGAAGACACTCGCTGCTGTCGTCCGGTCGGCGAGCTTCTGCAGCCAAGCCTTCACACCTTGCATCGCTTCCATACACCGCGGAATAATTTTTGGCCCACCAGCAGCGCCTGTTCCATATATGTTCTCTGCGACGAATGCGCCAAAGAAGGGTTGTATTTGGGCAAGTTCGTCATCCTCGGACTCGGCGATTTGAATGCAGAGGCGCATGCAGTCTAACAAGTATCGGCGTTGTTGGTGAAATCTGACCACTCCAGCTTCGCCCAGCGGTCGGCCCATAGTCTTTGGGTCGTCTTGACATTTGAGGAGTATCTTGGCGGCCTCTATTTCGTCCAAGTCGACCTCATCGGCCAGTTGGAAGATGTTCTCTGAGAAGGCCTCGTTGATGCTGAACTCTTCATCGTCTATGGTGATCTTGCCTGTTGAACGAGCCTCGTCAGCACATCATGTCAAACCTTTCTTCGGCACGAGGACCAGGCTTCGTGGCCGCTCGAACGCGGTCCAAGCAACATACCCGTCTTGACAGCGTTGCGACTGGTCTCGCTTCGGGCGGGTTTGTCAAGGAGTTTTCTGAATGCCTGCGCGTGCGCATCAAGCTCCTGCTCGAGAATGTGGAAAGTTTCGAAACGGTGTTCGCAGGCAGCCACAAGCTCTCGGTGGAGCGCCTCGAGGGCTTCGAGCGGGCTGGTTTCGGACATGATCAAGATGGTGTCGAGAATCGGCGCATCGCGATAGCTTAAGATTGTGGTTGCCCCGGTCTATGACCAATATGCAACAGGTAAACTGGGTAGATGGAGTGCGTTTTGCGCTTGACAGCTCGAGAAAGAGCAAAGTCTTTCAAGTCGTGAGTGGCCCAAAGGCTGGTGTTGGGGCTTGTTTGGAGACCGTTTGTCGTCGTCTGCGGTCGCGTACATGAAAAATGTTGGAGCTTGCTGGACGCGACTTGCAACGGTTGAACGGCAGAACGGTCACTAGGTAAAAGACAGGTACCCTGGTACCTAGCCTGCAGGGGCTACCGTCTCCTGAAGCCAATGATAGCATCACTAAAAGCGGACCGACAGGGATCTGAACAGGGTCAGCCCGTCGTTTCGGTGCAGTCAGAAGTCTAGCAACGCCCTGGAAGGCAGGCACCAGGCTAGAGGTATGCACTTGCCTTCATAGAATCCTCACTGTGTATACCTGGGCATATCCCGAGATCTGGCTGAAGGAATTGCCTAAGTAGGCATTTGCCTTTGACAGTTGAGGCATCGCTTCATGCTCTAGGCTTTCTGTGTCCAGTCATGATTTTTCAGGCCTTTCCAGTTTTCCCCACGGCCACCAAAACCTGCGTTGCACAATCGACTTCATTTCTGGGCTGTGAGATGGTGTTCTGCAGGAGGCCTTCCGTGCAATAATTCTCGTGCGAGATACTGCACTCTTGTGCAGAACTTCACTAGCTTCCGGTACTCTCAGGTCTAAGGTCTTCATCTGGACGAGGCCTGTGTTATGTGCCAGCAGTACTTGGGCGCGTGCATTGCCTGATCACAGTGAAGAGGTCGACGACCACCTCAACCCACACGTAACCATGGCGCCAAAAAAAGCCGAAAGGATCCAGATGACCAACATCGAGCAGATCAGAATTTCCATTACTGGTAAAGCTGTCTCAACCCGTGGGCAAGCCTTGGAAGGTATGTATTCGAGGTCAGGTTGTGCGAGACTGCGAACGAGCACCCAAGTTGACACCCCTCTTCAGATCTGATACACTTCTTCAAAGCCGATTCTAGGAAACAGTGAGTAGTACTATGCACAAACTTCTGCTGCCGTTGCTAACAGGACATCCACAGCGGAGAACTCAAGAGCAGGGAATACCACTCTTTGCTCGAGGCTTTGTTCACAGCAGCTCGTACAGACCAGTCTTTGCTTGCGACCGACAAGTCAGGCTCCAAGACCGCTCCCGAAAGACTCGGACTCTGTGGGCAAGCCCTGCGGGATCTTGTCACACACGGCGTCTCCAAGTTCAAGCACAACACTGTGAAGGCTGTCATCGACCATGTCACTCAAACACTTCCGGGTCGTGATGGCGACTTCTTCCCACTCCTCACACGCAACTACCTTGAGGCTCTTGCAGCTGTACTCAGATATCCGGTCCACGTTGAGACCCTAGCATCCAAGAATGGGGCAGGCTGGCTATCCTGTGTGGACTTCATCATTGCGAGAATCACGTTTCTTGCAGAGTACACAACCCCTTCCAACCGGACAGCAAGTCAGCGTGCTCAGGCTCAGGCCCAGCAACTTGAGCTTGTCTCGCTTTTGCAATCTCTTCTCTTTTTGGTATCCGCTTCCAATGCTCCATGCATCTTGCGGTCTCGACAGATCGCAGACGCGGTACTTGAAGTCTTGAAACTTCCTACGAACTTTGGCAGGCTGCACAGAATGGCGTTTGGCACGCTGAATCGCATCTTAATCGGAACGGCTGGCGATGACCCTGGACTTGGCCGGCATATCGCGATGGAAGCGGTTCCCCTCTTGACTCTTTGGTGGGAGCCTCTGGCCGCCGACAATGACAAAATGCTGTTGTCTGTGAGAGACGAGATGATGATGACCATTCACGGCATTCACTTGTACCTGGACAGTAACTTGCACGATTCCTTCTCGCCAGCATTGCTGGGCCAGCTCGAGGAGCTTCTGGACAAATTGTGGAAGGAATACTCGCAACGAAGCAACCAAACACGCCTTCAATTGAAAGACTTGACTTTCTCCTCCATGACACTTCCAAAGGGACATTTTAGCACGGGTCTATATGCCCTCCGACCCTTTGCGAATGATGCTGAACGTCGCTGGGCTGTTCTAGACAACATGGCTCGTTTGGAAAGCATTTTCCAGCGACACAACAGCGCCAACTCGCAGCGACCCAATGCCGACGACAACGACGACCAACCTCGAAAGAAGCCTCGCCTGTCTGGAACATCCAACAGACTACATCAGAAAAGCCTTTCATCCGAGCCTGGAGTCAGGTTGACGGCCCTGCAGCTGCTTCCATTTTTCTTACCGCGTAGCAACGCTTCAGGAGGAGAGATTGCTGCAACAGTGGACGACCTCATACCGATCATCAGTGATAAGCAAGGTGCATTTTCGTCATGGGCGATGATAGCCTGTGCCAGGTGAGTGCATAACTCCCCTTCCGTGTGAACCATGAGCTCATGTCCAAGTAGTTGTGCAATCCAGCCCTCATCCAGGGACGCAGCAGTGGAGAGGAAGTGGAAGCAGGTCTGGCAGCTTGCGGTCCGCTCTGTTAGCATTGCAAGTACCTGCCGAGCAGCGTGTGTGCTCATGAACACCATGCTCGAGGGTCAACTACTTCCGCATCACGCTGTCGCTGATGATATTACCAACATGGTGATGATGGCCGATATCTGTGGACCAGCGGTGCTTGTGGATTCTTCTCTCGTGTTCATGAATTCCCTGGCCAACATAAGAAACGAGCTGGCACCTAGTGCCATTCAGAAAACCTCAAGTAATATCATCAGGTGGGTGTTCTCAGCCTGGAAACCTGGTAGGTCCAACTTTCAATGTCCCTGAGATATCATGTTTCTCCCTCAAACACATCGCTGATTCTTCGAAGCGGACACATCGTATGCTGTGTCAAACTCGGTCAACATGGTCCCTCTGGATCTGGTAAACCTGCTTTTTTCTTGTTGTGGGTCAGCTCCATTTGAAATCCAGGAACCAGAACAAGTAGTCGGCGGTCCTCTTCTCGAATGTTGGCATTCCCTTCGCGGGTTGGCACCTTTGACCAAGTACTTGTTGCTACTCAACGCCGACGATACCGACGACTCACTCGAGTTCAGCCAAGCACGACGTATTCCTTCCCAACATAGCACCGGCCAAGCCTTCATAGACGAGGTTCCAAGCTCTAGCTCGCAAAACTTCAGGTCACTGGTCCTGGACCTACTCCTGCCAAAGCTCGACAGCTTCGCCTATCTACTCAGTCCGCCGTCCCAGTCGACAAATCCTCGATCTGGTGCTGATGCTCCCGTCAAACTCTCAATCGAGCGCATGGGGAGCCTGCTGTCGTGCTTGATGTCAAGCTCAATCTTGCTGCCTTGCCTCCAGAACGTGGACTCGCCTGTCGCGACTGATATCAAGCTCATCCTGGACAAACTTTGGGACAAGTGTGCCGACATCGCACTTGCTTCACTGGACAACGATGAGATCTTCGAGCTCATACTGTCTTCAATCAGTCCCTATTTACCTCGTCTGGATACACCGACTTTAGAACGCTTCTGTGCCCGGCACACTCATCTGCTGAGGCTTTGTGTGAGATTGTCCGAGCTTATTCGTGGGCGAGCAGCGCGTCAAGCCTCTGCCCAGGACCAGGAAACTATGGAACTTCATGATGAATTTGAGTCACAAAGCAGCGACAAAGGTATCTTGTCGATTTCTGCTGCGTTTTCGAGACAACAAACCGCATCAAGCATGAGTGTGAGCAGCCACTTCGAGGCGACAAAGATGAAAGTGCACTTACTTTCCGAGTACGCCAAGCAACCCGACCAAATCGGACTCCTCCCCAAGGCGGTGATGGAAGAGTTGCTCTCACTTGAAGCCGAGACATTTCTTAATTCCAGAGTTTTTGTCCAAGAGCTCCTCGAGGCCAAACTGGGCGACTTTGCAGAGTACGCGAAGGACATCGTCGAAAAGCTTGGAGAGGTCATGTACGACAGCAAATTCACGACATGTGATACTGCTCTCTGTACTTGCGTGGAGATACTGACGTCTCTGGCGCCGTACTGGTCCATGTGCGGAACCGACGCGAATCTCAACGATTTGTGTGTGGACCTATACAATTTTCTTGTGAAAACAGGCTGGCCGAACCAAATCCTATCGACGAACGCACAGTTATCTATGACGGCCCTGCTCTATCGCCTGATTGAGATTCACTCGCGATTCTGGCATGACAAGAAGGCCAAAGTCCACGAACCCCGTGTCACTCTACTGGATCTACTAGCGCAGGGTGGTATGGTGATCAAGTTTGCCATAGGCCTGCGGTTCACGGAATACTTCGCTTTGTACGCCGTCAAAGAGCATGAGACCATCTTTCTCAACATTATCGAGCACCTGCCGTCGGACGCAGGGGTGATGGAAGGTATTGCTCTGCGGGTGTTCATCCTGGCCAATTTGGGCAGCAAGTGTCCCACACTACTTCGACGCTGTGTCTTCCACATCGTCGAGGTGCCCGACAATATCCCTGAGTCTGAAAAGTATGCCACTCACAGTATGCGAACCATTGCGGCTGCGAGGTCATTGAAGTCACCACGGGAACTGTTTCAACTGTTCGCCCCCCAAATCTTGTACACTTGGCTTGACCAGGACTCTATCGAGACTATTCCATATGGCATTTTTGACTTTGTGTCTCTCGACGATCTTCTTGCGCACGTGCAGACTGAGGCTGCTGCGCTTATGATCATGCGATGTCAGGAAAAGGCATTTGCCAATCTGGCCGCTCGACTCAAAGTGTCGCCGGAACAGATGGTCCAGCAAGGTTTCGCGAAGGTATTGGCGTACACTGTTGGGTCTGATATTCAACAAAGCATCAAGGATGGACAGTCTCTGATGAAGAAACTTCTGGGACGGGAACAGTTCTACGAGTGCGTCAATCAGAACTTCGCCGACATCATTGCGGAGTTCTTCGCTATCATCAACCAGGAAGATGCGATTGAACACTCGTGGGTCAAAGAGCCTACCCTTGCATATGCTGCCGACACCATGACAGAAATCAGGAGTTACGGCTGCTCGGAAACAAAGCTGCCTCGTGGACAGCAACCCGAGTACAAGGGTCGGCAGCTTGTTCTCTACCTAGCTTGGCTGGCCAAGAATACTGCACACGATGTCACTGGTTTGTGGGCGTATCCTCTCGTTGCCTCTATTGGACGCCGTCTTTTCAACACAATTCATCCCGCCTTGGGGCCTCATCATGCTTTGGCTGTCATTCGCAAGGTTCGGATCCTGGTGTGTCTTGCTGGCCAACAAGCCGCATCCATGTATCCTCTCGAAATGCTCCTGCGTTCGATCAGGCCGTTGGTCTCCGACCCCGAGTGTGCAGATGATGCACTTGGCATCACTCAGTGGCTCATAGCCCATGGCTCTAACCACCTGATGCAGTCTCCATCGTTCCTCGCAGGCTATGCGTTGTCTACCCTTGCGAGCCTCCGGATGTTCTTGGAATCTAGTCAGTCCAGTGCATCACAGGAAAGTCAGTTCAAAGCCACCATCGACAGAGCCTTCCAGTTTCACAAATCGTTTGTTACGTTTTTGAAAGACTACGACTCTCCTTCATTCAAGTCCGAGACTCAAGCACATGCGTTCAAGGCAATTACGGAATCGGCGTCCAACATTCGCACCGCCGGAAATTCGCAGAAAGACACGCATGAGAGCAGGCTTCTCCTCGAGATTTTGAAGGATGCAGAGCAGGATGATCAGCTTCTCAGTGATTCGTCCCGAGATCTGGCTCTCAGAATGCTTTGCAGTGACTTCAGGATCCCTCGAACCAACAGGAACGATATTTTGGAAGCCGATGCCGACGCGCGTATCCATGGCCCCATGGTCTGGAAGAGTTGTCGTGCGGTGGACTCGAGCAAAGAATACCTGACCTGGGCAGGGCGGGTAGTCGGCAGGTCATTCGCGGCCTCCGGTGATGTGCCTGCTGAAGTGTTGAGGGAATCACTCCTGTCGACGTATCAGAAGACAGCGAGGGACGATGATTCCATTCACGGTCTCTTGAGACTATTGGCAAACCTGACTTTGAGCGATAACTCAATCCACGCAGGTCTTGCGGAGTCTGCTTCCCGGAGGATTGTGTCCTACGCGGTCAATAGGGAGGACCAAGATCTTATCGCTGACTGCGGTCGGGCCTTGCCTCACGTACTGTGTATGTCTTCGGACTGGGCATCTTACAGCGCGCCGCCTACCGACTGCATTGAGTTGGTTCCTCCTGAACATGACGTGCTGGGTCCTGACCAGATTGAAAACACTACCTGGGCAAAGAGCCTCTCCATTCAGTTGAGCACGTCTCCAATGGCACACCCCATTTGCCGCACTTTGACGCCAATACTAGACGCGGTGGATAGCTTCGCCGAACAGTCACTACCTTATATCGTCCATCTTGTATTATATGAGGAGCTCGAGACTACGAGACCGGTCAAAAAGAGTCTAACTCCTGCTGTGACAGCATGGCTGAAATCAGAGTCACCGGGGGCCATGGCTAATCTCAAGCTCCTCATCAATGTCGTGCTCTATCTACGAAGCAGAGTGTTTCCAAAAGAAGTCTCTATCATGGACAGGGTTCGTTGGCTTGAAGTGGACTCGTCTACCGCGGCTGTAGCTGCTACGAGGTGTGGAATGTTCAAAATCGCTCTGATGTTTGCCGAGCTTGCCTTGTCAGATGATCCATCACGGAGCTCACGACAGCGACGATCTTCTACGTCCCGAGATGCGGCTGATGCTTCGGAGCTTCTCCTTGAGATTTTCGAAAATATCGACGACCCCGACGCATACTATGGATTGGAACGGCCAGCATCAATCAGAAATGTGTTGGCTCGTCTCGAGTACGAGAAAGAAGGCGGCAAGAGTCTAGCGTTTCGAGGAGCCCAGT
The DNA here is from genome assembly GCA_003671545.1 of Ophiognomonia clavigignenti-juglandacearum. Lineage (NCBI taxonomy): Eukaryota > Fungi > Ascomycota > Sordariomycetes > Diaporthales > Gnomoniaceae > Ophiognomonia > Ophiognomonia clavigignenti-juglandacearum. The sequence continues at coordinate 3,964 of PYFS01005009.1, read as the reverse complement.
ACGACAGCCATATTCGCATGGGAAACAAACCCGAAGAGGGCCGTGATGGACAGTCCTTGGTCAAGATCTTGAGTGGTCTAGGCCTCGCCGGCCTTTCTGATTCTTTGCTCCAGAGTAATCAGCATCACGACGATTCTGATGCTTCGCTGAACACAACTTTTACCACCGCGAGAAGATTGGAGAAGTGGAACTTGCCGGCGCCGCCAACACTCGAGAACCACGCGGCAGTGTCATACCGGGCGTACCAAGCGATTCACAAAGCCGTCGAGGTTGGACCTGCAGTAGAGGCCGTTCGCGAGGGCCTCGCCAACACCATGAAACGTCTCGTTGCCAAGGGATTTAAAGCATCTGATCTTCGCCAACAGCTGGGCACACTTGCAGCTCTGACTGAGCTTGACGATGTTCTGGGTGTCACCGATGCAGGTGAACTTGAGAAGATCCTGGTCGACTTCGAGTCACGGTCGAAGTGGATGATGAGCGGAAGGTAAGTTACCTATCTTTTCACCACGCAATAGCTTGTTGATGCTAAACTGCTTACAGATACGACGACGTCAACCAAATTCTATCGCATCGTCAAACAACCCTTAGTTTACTTGGCAAGAAGGATGCGCTCAGGACTTCCAAGGTATCCTCGCCAGAAGCTCGTCTTGTTGAAGTACGCAGCATGCTGCTGTCGTCGCGCATTTTCCGATTCCATCAGGCGAGACAGGAGGCATTGAGCATTTCCACAGCATTACGAGATCTTGTGATCCCGAGTGGTGCTATTGGAATCAGTATCGATGCCGCGGTCAGGATGGACGAGGCGCATTCCCTTTGGGAGTATGGAGAAATGATTTCGTCCATCAGACTCCTACAGGGCCTTCATGACGACGCTGCTTCTCTCAAAAAGCAAAACGTACCAGTGTCGCATGCCGAGATCTTGTCCAAGATTGGCTATCAAGTTTCCGTCGCAAAGCTCGAGACGGCCGACAGTATCCAGAAGAAGTATCTCGACCCTGCTCTCAAAGTGTTGAAGGGCACCAACGAAGGTGAAGAAGCTGGGGAGGTCTTCCACCGATTCGCGACCTTCTGTGATGAACAACTGCAGGATCCGGAAATACTCGACGACCTGACACGGCTGGAAAAGCTGGTCAAGAGCAAGACAGAAGAGGTGAACCACTACAAGTCGGAATTATCCCGGGCTTCTGGCAACCAGCAACTGAAGCAACACTTTCAGAGGCACCTGGGTCTCTCAATGAAGTACTTGAAACTCGACCAAGAAGAATTCCAGCTTGTCCAGAAAACGAGGAATGATTTTGTCAAGCTCAGTCTCGAGAACTATCTTCAAGCCCTGGCGGCCTCCGACAACCACGACAATGACGCCCTCAGGTTCACCGCCCTCTGGTTGGAGCGCTCAGAGAGTGAGGAAGCAAATAAAGTCGTGAGCGCATACTTGAACAGGGTGCCGACCCGCAAGTTTGCTACTCTGATGAATCAGCTCAGTTCACGCATGCAACAGGACGACAGCAGTTTCCAAAAGCTGTTGATGAGACTGGTATTGCGGATCTGCGCTGACCATCCCTACCATGGTATCTACATTATTTGGGCTGGAACCCAGGCAAGACCTCCGAGGGGGGACACCGCCGCTGCTCTCCGCAAATCGGCCGCGAGGCTAGTAGCCCGTCAGTTGTCCAACGCAAATAATGCGATTGCAGAGATCTACCATGCAATTGATCGGACCAACGATGCATACCACCAACTGGCGTGGTCGGATCGGGGCGAGAAGCCGAAGCACGGCGCCAAAATCAACGTGAAGGACTCTCCGACAGCAAGTCAACTCGCGAGTACTCTGACACGCTACCGGATCCCGCCTCCGACCTTGGAGCTTGAGCTTGCGGCCGACAAAGATTACTCGCACGTACCAATCATGACGAAATTGGAGCCAACAATCACCATTGCAGGCGGCATTAGCGCGCCCAAGATTCTCACCGTTGTTGCCTCCAACGGTGAAAGATACAAGCAGTTGGTGAAGGGAGGGAATGATGAGCTGCGTCAAGACGCAATCATGGAGCAAGTCTTTGCTGCCGTTTCCTCTCTTCTCAAGCAGCACCGGACGACGAGGCAACGGAATCTGGGCATCAGGACATACAAAGTCCTGCCTCTCTCACCCACATCAGGTATCATCGAGTTTGTGGCCAACACGACACCTCTGCATGACTGGTTGATTCCTGCCCATTCGCGTTACTACCCTAAGCTACTCAGAGGGTCTCAGTGTAGGAAACAGATCGAAGAGGTGCAGGATCAACCCACGAAAGTCAGGGTTGCTGCTTACCGCAAAGCTACAGATCAATTCCCTCCAGTGATGCGCTACTTCTTCCTCGAGTCGTCCCCGGACCCTGATGATTGGTATGTCAGGCGCCTTGCATACACGCGCAGCACAGCGGCGGTTTCTATTCTGGGACACGTTCTCGGCCTCGGCGACCGGCACGGCCACAACATCCTCCTGGATAAGAAGACGGGTGAGGCAGTGCACATCGACCTGGGCGTGGCGTTCGAGTCGGGCCGCATCCTGCCGATCCCCGAGGTCGTGCCGTTCCGCATGACGCGCGATGTCGTCGACGGCATGGGCATCACCAAGACGGACGGCGTGTTCCGGCGGTGCTGCGAGTTCACGCTCGATGCGCTGCGCGAGGACACGTACAGCATCATGACGATCCTCGACGTGCTGCGCTACGACCCGCTGTACTCGTGGAGCTCGACACCTATGAGGCTGTCGCGGCTGCAGAATGCGGCGCGGAGAGGCGAGAAGAAGGAGGAAGAAGGGGGTGGGGGAGGGGGCGAGAGTGATCTGGGTGCTGGTGGCGGTGATGATGGCGGGGGCAAGAAGAACAAGGTTGTCAACGAGCCATCTGAGGCGGACCGTGCTTTGGAGGTTGTGCGGAAGAAGTTGTCCAAGACGCTGAGTGTCACGGCTACGGTCAATGACTTGATCAATCAGGCGACGGATGAGAAGAACCTGGCGGTCTTGTATGCCGGCTGGGCAGCGTATGCTTGATGCTTTTGGGATGCGTGATAAAGCATGGTGCTGGGGAGTCTGGGATTTATTGCGATGTGTTAAAGAAAAGGTGGAATGTACATGCAATGCGGAATGGCAGCTTGCTCTAAGTACTACCCGAGCTAGAATTCAAGTCCATTCCCATCAGGCGTGCTGCTGGCACGAATTCGACAATTTCGCTGTGTGTATCAGACAGTTTTTTTGACCGAGACCAGCACTCTTGATCGTGTTTCACGACCGGCGATTACACTTTAACCCGTCCTGGCCGCTCCTGGACGCGGACCAACTCCTCCTGCATAAGAGCTGGATTCTGCACCGGGCTGAGGGCCACGCTATGTGGGACAAGCAGGCAGCGCCTTGGGTTCTCACACGTGTGACATCCCCATTGCAAGAAAAACTCTGGACCCAACCTTCAGCAGTATCTGGCAACGGGAGTGAACCTCGGCCAAACCCGACACGACCGATCTGGTTGGAGCACCCAACATCCAGAGGCAGTGTTGCCCGAACTTCTCTGAGCTGATTGGAAAGGCGTCTAATATCGGGCAGCACCGCTCCTTTTGATGAGGTCTTCGATCACTGCTATGCTCCCCTCATATCGTAATCTCTGAGTCACAGAAGCATGGATATATTCAACAGGAGCGCGGTATCGACATGGCTGGCGCGCGGCATTCTTGTTGGTGTCTCGGGCGTTTGGGCAGTGGCGTTGACATGTGGTCGCACCGCAGCAAAACCGCCAACGCGGGGCATGTCAGCTTTCTTCTCTTGAGGCTCTTTCTGACTTTCTCAGTTGGAGAAGGAGGGGGGGGGGGGGGGAAGAGGCCCCCCTGGGGGAAAGAAGAGGGGGGGGGTGGGGGGGGGGGGGGGAAAAGGGGGAGCAAATGCCCCTACACACACTTACACGCCCCCACACACATACCCGAGAGGGGAGTG
>PYFS01005008.1:0-41735 GCA_003671545.1 Ophiognomonia clavigignenti-juglandacearum | reverse complement strand
GGGGGGGGGGGGGGGGGGGGGGGGGGGGGGGGGGGGGGGGGGGGGGGGGGGGGGGGTTTTTTTTTTTTTTTTTTTTTCCTGACTTTTCTTTGGGGATTTTCGCGCTGCTACTCGTGAGTGATTACGGATTTTTGCTAATGCCGGATTCTGTGATAGTGCGTTTGTCAACGGCGCCACGCTAGCGCTTGACGGTGGTGTGCATCTGGTTTCTAAGTTGTGAGGTGGGGAAACATATAAGCTCTCTACTCGACGTCGGCATTTTGGCGGATGAGCAACAGAGAAAGGTCTCTTCGCGGATATACTAAAGGTTGGTCAAACCCAGCTAGAAATGGTGCATAGGTCATGATTACATACACGAAGGAGGCTGTTGTGTGCCGGGAGTGCGTGTTTGTACTGTGACATAGAAAATTGCAATGCTGTACAACGGGCTTGGCCGAGACTCTAATGCTCAAGATTAATCACAGTGTCCTCGGATCTTCTCTTTCCTGTACGTGTAGACGGCCATAACACGTCTTTCACAGTCTTTCACAGTGCGTACACGTAAGGAACCGAGGGCACACACAGTATCATGAGAGAATGAATCCGACTACACGTAACACTGACAGGAAATGCTTGACAGCGCAGGCACGAGGTGCAGCTGGATTGGTCTTTGAACGGCTTCTTATTACTTCTAACGGCGAACGCGGTGTTGTGATCCTGTGTTGTGAAATCCCGTGTGTCCCCCCTTCTGACATGCCCAAAAGCCTTGGTCTGGCCACCCCGCCCCCGACGACAAATAGTCTGGCAGTACCGGCAACCCCTTCATGATTCTCGAAGAAGCTCTATAGCTGCACCAATACCTTCCCTCTTCAGACCATCTTTCCCGCCGACTCTGTCTATCACACAGTGTGCCAGGTCTATCAAGGACCCAGCCTTCCAGTCTTGCGCAAAAGGCATTCCGCCGCCCGCCGTCAAAGGGAAAAAAAGTCTGTGTAAAGAAACAGGAGCAAGAGGAGAGAGAGCAAACAATGAAAAATTGAAAAGACAGAGACTGGATATCATTGAAAAGGGAAATTGTCCCGTTGGCCTGTGCCAACAAACTCCAAGCGCCTGCCCCAACCGATCCGTTGAAAATGTGCGCGCGTTCGCACCCGAGGACACCAGGGGCAATGCAACCGTTTGCTTTCCTTGTCTTTCGTTTCCCCTTTCCCTTCACACCAAACCACCACGGCGTCTATCCCGACTGCCCGTCCCACATCTGCCCAGAAGGAGCTCGCATCCACCTGTAGCATAGGTTCCAAAAATGAATAAATAAATCGCGGGTCGTGGGCTCTTCTCCCCCGCCCCCTCCCTAGCATGCCAGCCTTGAGGTGGTATTCCGAAATGGAGCCGCCGGCTTGGTGGTGCGATGCAATGCAATGCAACCTGCAAAACACGCGCACCGAACATCCGAGCAGTTCCCCTTTTGCGCTTTATTTCGTCTTCTTCTCCATGCTTCCTATTTGCGCCCCTCGCGGCGCATGGCACCCCCAGAACAAAACTTTGCACGAAAAAATTGCGGTCGCGAAGCATGTGAAGGGCGGGACGACGGACCGCGGCCGAGGTTGGTTCAGCCCCCCCCCCCCTACTAGCCACCAACGCACGCTCTGGTGGGCTGCGATCACCAAGCAAAATCTACCCGCATTCGACATGTATTGTACAAGCTTTCCATCTCCCGCCCTGCCTGTCTGCCGATATGCTTGCAATCGAGTTCGAGTTCGTGTAGGTGAGTAGGCAGGTAAGTAATCAGAGTAGTGGGTAGGTAGGCAGGTAGGTAGGTAGCCAATCCCCCCCTTTTTATGACAGCCCGACGTTCTCCAAGTCGCGGATCATGACGGCCATCTGGGCGCGCTTCGCGGCCTCGGCGACGAGGGTGAAGTCCTTGAGGAAGTTGTCGGTCGAGGGCTTCTGCGAGGGCGGCGCGGTGGCGGCCTTTGACGACGCGGCTTTGGTGCTGCCGAAGGCCTTGGAAGGCGACTGAGTGGGCCAATTGGTCGTGGTCTGGGCCTGTTGGTGGGTAGGGGAGGAAATTGGGGCGTTCATTGTTGCGGTGGGTGGTGGGTGGTGGGGTGAGGGTGTCGAAGCGGGAGAGAAAGTAGGTAGCTTAACAGCTAGTAGAGGATCGTGGAGTGGGGGAGAGATAGTTGTTGGTGTGTTTTGGTTTCGTCTTCTGCAGGTAGGTATCTGCTCGATTTGAAAATTCAAGCACTCCTAGTAGCTCCTTCGAAATTCAAGGCTGCGAGCGTAGGAGCCGTCGGACCAAGGCTGCAGTCGGCGTGAGAATGGGGCGTCGAATGCCAAGAGCGTGACTTTTGCTTGTGACGGGCGACGATGATGTCTAGCGCACGTGCGAACGAACCAACAGGTATAAGGCTATCGACGTTGGAAGATGACGAAGACGAAGACGAAGACGGCGAGGTATTGAGGTTTTGGAGCGGCAATTCGGAGAAGGAGACACGGTAGATAAAGCGAGGGGCGTCGAGACCTTTACTCACGGGAAGAAGTAAAAGGTGGGATGATGAATGGCGCGGTAAACCGGGTAGTATGTCCAGGTCCTTGTTGGCTGAGGCCAAAGTTGGAGATGATGGACTATAGCGTAGAGTAGCGGTTTTTTGGAGGCACGGCGGCACAGTGAAGAATCAAGGTCACGAGGAGAGAGAGAGGAAGAAAGATTGGTGAAGAAGTGTGGCCTGCTTGATTCAAGAAAGAAGAAGAAGAGCCTGATGAACAAATCATTCACGAATACACCCGGTCAGCCGCCGAGGTAGGTGGGGAAATCAATATCTTCTCGCTGATACCGAAGGGGGAAATTTTGAGACTTGCCAAAAGGGCGAGGCCGCGAGAAAGTGGGACAATACCGTCAGACCGTTCGCTTCGTCGGCGGGCGATCCAGGGCCACTTGCGAGAAAATGGCAACCGAGTCAAGATGAATATATGCCTTTTCTTCCTTCTTGCCGTTCGGTCTCGCGGCATCTAACAGCTCCTGGAACATAGAGCCAGTCAGCCAAGTAATCGGTGTGTCCATATTGCGGTTTTTGTGCAGTGAAAGTACTTCTACCTTGCGCGCATCTTTCCTCGAAAATGTCACCCTGGGGTCGAAGTGAGGTCACTTAGGCCCTATCAAACGGTACTTCTCTTGCAAGGTCGGACCACCTTGTCAGCCACTGCCGCGCCACGCGACCCTCGGCAGCGTTGGGTACCAAAAGCGTGGGGCCCCACCATCCACTCGATGTACCCTCTGATGCCAGACTAAAACCTGGGGGAGGCTTGGCACAGACAGCCTTGATTCTCGTCTCCTTCACTGTTTGCATCACCATCGCGATCCATGGACAAATCCAGGTTGTTTGACAACCTGTTATAGGCGAGTGATGGAGCTGGTCATGCCTGCCTGCTCGTTTCTGACGTCCTTTCTTGCCCGTACCAGCCAGAACTTCCCGAGGTGTGGCCGAGTCTGCATAATCATTCACTGCTACCGCTGTAAAGAAGATTCTTTGTACTGCTAGAATCAAGATACATGAGACCTCATACTAACGTGAATCGCTTCCGAAATGCAAAGACGAGAAGTCCAGCATCGGCAGAGCACAAGTCCGAGGTCCGCCGGGGTATCTACGGTCAGGCCAGTTTCACTTGTGCAGGAACTCATTTTCCCAAGAGCATGGACACAAAGTCCTATCATCTTTCCCTTACCGGTTGGTGTATGTCCCCTATCTGCAGACATGAGGCTATTCCCATGCACGATAAGGTTGCGCCTAGGACGGCTAGGCATAAATCAGGCACAACATACTTAGTACTTGCGGCGGCGCTAGGGATGTAGCTTTCTATTTAGCCGCAGCCGCGGTAGAAGATGAACCGATGTGGTATATCACACGGGAAATCTCGGAGGAAGTCTGAGAAATGGTCTGAGATACACGGTACCGTAAATCCGTGCTCTCTTCTCGAAGGAGGGAAGACCTCGGTATAATGCACCGACAAGGCAGCCAGGCCAAAAAAAAAAAAAAGGAAAAAAAAAAGGGAGAGAGAAAAAGCCCGCACAGTATCTGACCTGATGAATGGAGTTGTGCACTGGACTAATATGTTTCGCCGATGGCAATATGACCTGATCCACATGCCATCATGGGGTTTTGACCCTCAACTCAAGAGCCAGGACCCTGAATCGTACAAGGATTCTCACCAGATTATGATCAGGGTCCAGCTGGGCTGGTCGCCTGCTTGCTGGTAAGGATACCCCAAAAGAAGCCATTTCGCATACTGTGACATATAGCATGAAGCTTGAAGTTGAGTCCATCAGCCTGTATGATATTAGTAAAGGGAGCCATCGTGACAAAAAAAGACTGTCACATTGATATACCTAATTCATCTCACGATGCATCTTTATGTGGGGGTCCGGCAATGCAGGGGTGAGATGCTAGTGGAATGATCCCTGCCCCATGCGCCATCGGTAACGCTTTCGGCGGCCCGGCCATCCAGCACCAACCCCAAAAACTTCGCAGCCTTGCCGACGTCAATCAACAAAAGCTTGTCAGCCTTGCGCAACAGCGCCCCTGGTCCTCACTTCCTTGACGACAGTAACACGGGGCACGGATTACCCAAGATTCTATCCCGTATACACGGGCTCGACCAAGCAAGCTTCTCACCTCTCTGCGAGCTTTGCTAGTTTTAGCTTCCCTGCGACACAACCGCCGCCCCGCAACCCCATCATCCTCCGTCCTCGATCCTCGCGAACCCCAAGGCAATGCAATGACATCCACCCAGCCCTCCCCGCCGCCCGCCCCCGGGCCCAGACCCGGCGCCGAGAGATCTGCCCATCGCGACTGGATACCAGCCATCCCGCGGCCGCTCCAGCGGCTCTTCGACGCCGTGCCCCTCGTCACATACCCGCCGAACGACCTGCCCGTCCGGTCGCCCGCGCCGAGCGAGCTGCCTACACTACATGTCTTCATATCACCGGAAGGCGCAGCGAGGGGTCTGCCGAGTTATAACCCCTCATGTCTGAAGTGGCAGGTTAGTGATAATTCTTTTTCCCCAAAGGGCCCGGGGCTGGCGCCGGCATGGGGGTAGCTTGCTCGATATTGGCAACCCCGGTCTCGATGCACACGCCTTGCGCCCACCCAAGCACCACCACGCGCCCTCCCTCGCTCTGACCGAAGTCTAACACCCTCCAGACATTCCTCCGCATAGCCCACATCCCGCACAACCTAACGCCCTCAACAAACCACGCCTCGCCCACCGGCGCCCTCCCCTTCCTCCAATCCGCCCTCCCCCACGACCGTCTCGACGCGCGCCAGCTCCTCCCCATCCCGTCCTCGCGCCTCGAAACCTACGCCCACCGCTTTGGAAACCTTACCTCTTCCGAAGAGCCCCCTAAAGACTCGTCGACCACAGCAACAACAACAACAACAACAACAACAACAACAGCAGCAAGCGCAACAACAACCCCAGACCAGCGCCACCACCGCTCCCAAGCCTACACCGCCCTCCTCACCCACCCCATCCGCAACGCCTGGCTCTACGCACTCTACCTCTCCCCGCCCAACGAGCCGCTCCTCGCCTCCCTCTACCTGCTCCCCTCGTCGCGCTCAAGCGCCATCCAGTCCGCGCTGCTCTCCCAGCTCCGCTCCGCCGCGCGCGCCGAACTCGCCAAAGCCTCGGAATCATCATCAACAACCACAACAGCTACCGCAGGACGAAAAGGAGGGTGGTCGCTCGACGGGAACATCGGGTCCTTGGTGACGGGTATAACGCGAGCGCTCGCGACAGGGGGGAGCACGGCAGCGCTCGATCCGGAGCGGATCTACGCCGCTGCGGCGCGGGGGTTTGCCGCGCTGGAGACGCTGCTTCTGGAGAGCGAGGGAGCAGGACCGGGAGCGGGAGAAGACGGGGCCCGCCGCCACAGGTGGTTCTTTGGCGCGGACACGCCCGGGTTGTTTGACGCCGAGGTGTTTAGTTACACGCACTTGATCCTATCTGATGCGTACTACTACGCGCCGCAGGAGGGGGAGGAGCAGGGGCAGACGCAGAAGGTGGGCTGGAGAGATGCGACCCTACGGGGGATTCTCGCGGAAAACTGCCCTGCGCTTGTGGCGCATGCGGAGCGGATGCTGGACTTGTATTGGCCTGAGGCGAGGGAGAAGATATAGAAATGGGGGTCTTTTTTTTTCCGAGGGGGCGGAGGGGCGGGGGGCGGGATCTGAGTTCGTCAGTAGCGGGTGGGCAAGGTGCTGGGAGGATGATGAACGTAGTTCCTTTTCAGTTGTGTTGTCATTGGGATACCCATAAGTGAATGGAATGGACTAGCATGAGATGGATGCAGAGACGGGGTCTATGGAAGACCGCGAGTTGGATGTACAACACATACCCGGGTAGTAGCATCGGGACACCTTCTGGAGAGTCTCCAGATTATGATCCCACTCGCCTTCAAAAGTCAAAAGGATCTAACATATACTTACTCTCCATGAGAGCCAGACCCATGGGCAACAGAGGCATAATTGGCAGCTGTGAGTGCATTGACCTTGCCGCTCACAAAATCAGCATCTGATGTCGGCCACGTTCTCACCAAGGTGAAGTTCGTAGTCCAGTGTTTAAAAAGAATCGGCCCCTTCCCATTCCATGGAATCAAACACCAAGGCATGACACAATGCTCTACAGCCCTTACAGCAACGAAGCAAAAACAATCTGGTGAGTAGTGGGTCAATACTCCGCTAGCAGCTGATTAACTAGCATCTACCGCTCTAAGGCCATTGCTTTCCATGCAATAATGCCCGCCTGACTGTCTGTCTCCCTCCTCCCATGACTACCGATGGTCAAATCGCCTCAACCCCTTCTCTCCATGACCAGTAAGGATGTGCTATTCCTCCTCTAGAAGTTGCGTGTGGTCAAGAAACGCAGACAATAAACACGAAAACTCCACCCGGTCCCTATCCCCATTCGAGAGCCTGCCGTTGAACTCCAGGGTTGCACAAATCAGAAAAACGCACAACCACATTCGCTCCCAATGTGTGCTCGACAAAATCACGACGAAGCTTGTTGAGAGGGTTTGCTCGTGCCCATGCAGGAAAAAATGGCGACGCTCGCAGGTAGGTGCACCAACGCCCAACGACCAGCCAGCTAAAACCAACCGCCGAAAGACCTTCCGAAGGCGAGATGTGTGTATGTGAAACAAAATAACAACGCAAAGTCCACCGAGACAGCGATATCGCTGTCTGGTGAAAAGTCTCCTGCCTCCCTCTTCGCAGAGATGAATTATGACAACACTCATCTGCTTGATCGCCCGAGTGCTTCTCTCGCCATGGTAACCGCTGGGTCGAGTGGAATCTCTGAAAACTCCGGAACTTTCTAAAGTTCGTTATTTTTAGGTTCGACCTCATCGATGATGCTCTTCAAGGTGACAAAAGCACCAGGGCCACCGGTATCTGCCAGGATGTCGAGGAGTACGGATGTTTGAGAGTACAGTGTCTCGAGGGCTGCGCGTGAGGATTTGCCGAGAGACTTCAGAATCGCCGAATTAAGCTCCTCCGCAACCGCGACTCGGCCCTTGCGATCCAGGAGGTATGCCACTTTGGGCTCCTTCAGTGGGTTTTGGTAGGCCATCAAAGAGAAGATCTCCTCTAGGGCCGTGCGGACCTCTCTCCGCTTGTCACCGTCGTATTCGGCCTGTAGAGACTGGCCGTACAGCAGCGCATCCTCAGTCAGGTCACCTGATCCAGCCACGCCATCCATGTTGTCCATACCATCCATGTCGTGGTCTAGCTCCATGTCCTCGTCCTCGGCTTGTGAATGACTGCGACCGTTTTGCCGCCGTTTATCGCCTCCTGCCAGGTTGATTTCTGCCTCGTGCCGAATGAGCTCGATGAATTTGCGACACTTTAGACGGAAGAAGACTTCTTCGTTGTGCCTGAGTACTCCAGGGTAATATAAGTTGGTGTGCTTAAGCGCCTTATCGATATCTCCCTCGAGGACAGCTCGGCGGATCCCTGTGGGTAGGATGGGTCAGTGGAAATGACAGGTAAACCCAATACGCTGCAATGATGACGGCAAAGACTCACGTTGTCGGTTATTGGCATCCTCGTCATCCTTTATGTCGATGCCAGGGACGGTTACGTTGGGATCCAGACAGAGTGATTGCTTTTCGGACTGTATCTCAGACGCAAATGCTCTCGCCGTGTCCACATAGCCGTCATGTTGAAGAAATTGCAAGACCTGCACGCATGTCAGCCTGCGCCGATGTTGTCGACACGTCCCCACTCACCAGTTGCTGGATCAAAGCGGTCTCGCTTAGAGGCGGTGCAAGCTTGCTGGTGTCTGCATTCTTGATCAGGGTCTCCAGGACACGGATCTCGTTCTGTACAAGTAAGTTAGCAAACTGCTTGTGCCGCTGGTGCAAAATGTCCAGATGCGAACCCAGCCGCGCTCCATCCAGTATTTGTCACTTGTCTGCTCAATGAACTCTTCAAATGTTATGTGCGATCCGTTCTCGGAAGGTGTGAAGGGTGGGGTTGGTAGCAGCGACTTGTGCGGATCCAGAACGGCCTCGTCAGCGGCAGCCTCCTATGGACTTTGCGAGCTCCACTCAGTTGGCGATCGTTCCATCTCTTGCAACTCTTGCGCAGGGGGAGTAAGCAGCGGCGCTGGTCGTCCGGGAGGGAAAGCAAAAGACCAATCCAGAGACCCTCTGCGAGGACGAGGCAGACGGAAGCGTCTTGCTAGTCTTGCTGATCTTGTGCGACGCCTTGGGCGCGTGGTCCAAAGCGGATCGTTGAAGACTTGGTGAATCCAAATATGAAATTCGCCGAGTAGTGAAGGAGAAGACATGGAGGAGGGGAATGATGTATGGAAATGCAAGCAAGAATGGCACTTCTGGATCCTTTCATCCAGATGATAACAAAACGAGTGCAATTGGGGGAGTATAACATGCCTTCATATCTGAGTCGATGTCGTAAACAAATGGTGTTTGTCCAAAGTTAGCACGGATGTGCTCTCCGGATTTCTTCATTCCGATCGAAGGGAAGAGCCTTCCCTTGACCTCCTTGAAGGCTTGGCCTGTTCCGTTAATTTATGTTAGTCAAGTCTTCTACATGTCAAGAGCGATCACGCAACGGCAGCCAATTGACGTATCCGCAGACTTGAGGCTTACCCAGGTTTTTACCGTTTTTCGTGAAGAAGGCAGTGCCAGTCCGGAAGTTGACACCGCATCCTATCGTGTCGCCTGTCGAAAAAGATGGCCCGTAGTGTTTGCCCACGTTCTGTGAGGCAAAGATGTTGCCGTCGTCGCCGTGATAGCCCCAAGACTCGGGTTCCCAGCCTGGTGCTCGATGTAATGAGACGCCTGGGGCCGAGAAACCGATGGCGATGGTGTTGCTGGGAGAAGGGAAGCCCAAAGTCAGAAATTGCTCCATTCCGCAGTTTCCTGCTGCCACCCAAAGGATCCAGGGGAGAGTTGTCACAAGATGCCAGAAAACCTACTCTGTATGCCTCTTGGTGAGGACTGTTACCTCGAAATAGTACAGCCCACACTGCAGCGGCATCGGATGATCCGCTCGAATCGCACATGCTTCATAGTCCCGGTCGCTCGGATTCCGCGACCCCGTGTACTTGACCTCCAGCCCGCCACCCATGACCTCGAGCGTCAGCGTTTTGTCCTCGCGGGTCGTCGCCCACTTGGTCGGCAGCGCGTCGATCACGTCGCGGCCCAGCTCGCCGCCCGGCGGGATCCGCTCTACCACGTCCATCGCGATGCCCATGTATACCGTCGGCGGGGCGCCGGCCCCCGGCGGCTTCCCTCGCGAGCCGTTCCCGTTCGCTGCTGCTGCTGAGCTGCCCCCCGCTGCGTCTCGTAGCACCAGGCCCCGCTCTCGTTCTTGCGCCTCGAGTCGGGCCAGGTAGTGGGAGCCCTCGAGGTACGACGGGCGGGGGAAGGCGTGCTCGGCGTCGGGGGACTCGGGCTCCGCGCTGCGGTTCCAGAGCGGGTCCTGGTTGGCCATTGTGTCGAGAGTGGCGCGGGACATGAACATCTCGAAGGCGCGAGACGAGCGAGGTAGATGCTGCTGGGCTAGGTGGGTGGTGGGTGTGGGAAACAAGAGACCGCCGCCGCTAGCAGGGCCGGCTGGACCGTCGCCCAGGGTGGTAGAGCCGTTTTGCGTCATGGTTGCTTTGCGCTGGGGTTCGGTCCGTCCCTAGCAGCACCGGATGGTGGAGGTCAATGTGTTCGGGAGAGATACGGGCGTGCCGCCTTCGTCTTGCAGCTTGCTTCGTTACGAGGAGGTCGAGTGAGTGGTTGGACGGCGGAGGAATCGTTCGTTTAGGTTCAATGAGGCAGATTTATTGTCATATCGGAAACAGACTAGCCGGGGGGTGCTCTTGAACTCGGGAGAGGTGAGGTCCGGGGCCGTCGGCTCGTTGGGAGGGTGGTTGGTTCGGAGGGGCTCGAGCTTCGACCTCGAGAGGGGAGATACTTTGAGACCGTACTGATTAGTCCGGAAGCTGCCAAAGCCATGCAACTGCTCACCGATGCACAAAAGAGACAAGTGAGAGGATCACAGTGTCATCGTACAGTCACCGATCTCTCCCAGTGTCTATGTGCGTACCTTGGTAGAGTCTTAGGCGGGCCGGCCACAGGTCCGCGGGAGAGCTGCGAGGCACGCAGGACGTCACTATGCTTGGCCGGGTAGTGGTGTGGTGTGCACTGGCACAGTGTTGCACATGGAAGCTGTGCCGCCGCAACAAGCCGTTCTTCTCTTTCTTACTTTTTCCTTGTGATGATCGGCAAGGTCCGAGAACAATAGGTGAGCTGCTTTTAAGTTCAAGTCGAGTTGAAGGACGTCGAACGATGGTTTAGGAAGAATGACGGATTGCTATCACGAGGACAAGAGGTGGTGGTCTGGCTATCTGGAGACTGGAGCACGTCGTCGGTAGTCTGGACCCACCTGGGCACTCGTCGGTGGAAGCGTGGGGAGTGCGTTTCCCTCCACCTAGGCTTCTTGGGAGGGGCTCCGTTTCGGGTTCGGCGCCTGGAATGCATCACCGACTCAGCACTTGATCCCCGCCTAAAGTTCAATGTTCCTTCCAAGTCTGCCACTTCATGCGCATGACACTTTGTTAGTTTTGAGCTTCTACTATGCTGCCATTATAATGGTACGAAGTATTAGAAATTGAGAAGGAAAAAGCCGGAGTCTTCGACACGTCACGGTTGAGACAGTTGATTGTCCGGGATGAATGGCTGGCTGGCTCCAAGTTTCACAAACGGCTAATAGTTCCAAAAGCAACTCAACGCACAGCATAGTCCGGAAGCAGACACATCGAACACATGTTTTTATTTGGTCGTCCTGCTCTCAATCTGTAGTCTAGAGGTAAGGTAGATGACTAGTTTCCAAGTCGGCTTCGCGTGGCACGTACTTCACTGTAACACCTGATTGCCAACAGCGCTCTCAAAGCATGCAGATGTGCAAACGCAGAACCATCTTGTTCTTATACATCAACTATTACACATCAGCTGCTGTAGTATAGGGCAGCAGTGCTTTCACGGTTGAACAGACCGTGTAAAGACTACCAGTGTTGCCCTTGGACCATTTCCCCGGCCAGACCTCGGGAGGCAAGATTAGTACTAGTCGTCCGCAAAGACAAAGAAAAGCAGGACCGACCTTTTTCGAGTCTTAATGGCTGAGAGAAACCATAGATTGAGCCAAAAACACGTTGGCACTTTTTGTTGAAGTGTCTTGGGCCTCCAAGATTGTCTGCGTAGCTGGGCAAAGTGCGGATGTTGATGCAGGAACTACGGCACTGTCGACATCGATACCTGGTATCACGAATATCGTATGGCAGTGAGTTTGGGACGAAGTACTGGTGGTAGGTAGATCAATATCGGCGTGATATGCAGCCGTCTCTATTTTTCGCCATCCCTTGCGCGCGCGCGCGAATGAGTATTACTCTGTACACCATGTGAAAAAGCAACGCTCAGAGCACGTAGGCTCCGTCTATACGGCTGGAGCAAAATGTTTGCGGAAACCTGAACGCCCGCTCCCCTTCGTCCCTGGCGTGGAAAACATGGCTGCAAAGTGCCCATTAGACAGACCGCTATCATCACGTCGACGAGATTCGCCCCGTGCCCGTCCACGCCGTCGTGGGCAGAAGTATGATCCCTTCCCATAAACGCCTTTTCGTATCCGTATCAGAACCCTCTTTTTTTCCGGCAGTCCGGGGTGTGCAACAAAAGAGAAAGAAAATTGGGTATATGCCCAAAGACGTCCGAAAAACCCTTGGTGGTGATACAGCCCTGCCAGAACGCCGTTTTTTCATAGACCGTGTTGAACACCGAACTATACTTGTGATGTCCGTAGAAGGTAGAACCAAGAAAGAAAATCATCATGACGCGAGAAACATGTTGACAAGAGGCGACGGTCGAGACTTGGTCGTTGTGTATCGCTTTGGGCCGTCCTAAGCACCAGCGGCGATAGGCATCGGCGCCGGCGACGAAGCTTGCACACTGGGGACACTCTGCATTTCGACATCGCCGCCCGAATTGCTGACATCGCTCTTGAGCAGTGTTTGGCTGTTGTCGCCGCCGACACCGTTCTCCTTGTTGCTGCCGCTGGTATTGTCCTTGCCGGCACTGCTGGGCGTGCCGATCACGGCAGACGACGCGCCGGTCTCGCCGCCGGCAACAGGGACGCCGTTCTCGGGGGTGGCCGCCTCGGTGGGCTCAATGACTATGACGGGCTTGGGCGGCGCGGTCCAGCGGGGAATCTCCCACTCGACGCCGGTGAAAGTCTTGAGGCGGAAGCCGCCGCGCTTCCACTTGCGACAGGGCTTGCCGGAGCGGTCGAGGGCGCGGAGGCCGGCGTTGATGGCGCCTTGGTTGGCCTTGGGACCGAGTCGGTGGGTGTTGCCGCGGATGGGCTCGAGTGTGCCGTCCTCACTGTAGAGAGTAGTCAGTATTGATTGATGTCTTTGTTTCTTGCATGGCGTAAAAAGGGGAGCAACTCACAGGCGCTGTCTCTTCTTGGGACCTGGCTTTCCCTTGGCCTTGGACTCGCCGTTGGCAGCGGGCACCGATCGCTTGGTGCCCTTCTTCTTCTCAGGAGGACCCATGACAGACGGGGCGGGCGTGCCGTTCGCACCGGGGGTGGCCGGGTTGGAGTCTGAGGCGAGGTTTTCGATTGGGCCGGCGGGCGCAGCGGTAGGGGTAGAGGCGGGCGACAGCTTCGAGTCCTTGACGGGAGTATCCTCCTTGACTGACTGGGAGTTTGGGTAGAGAATATTTCGCAGTCGGTCGGACGAAACTTTGAGAATGACCATCTTCGAGTCCTTGGCCGCATCCTTCTCTTTGGCGGCGGAGACCTTGCGCGGCGCCTTGTCCTTGGCCGAAGCTGCAGCCTTGGTATTGGATGGGGCCATGTTGTCGATTGGGTTTGGCGATGACTTTTGGAGTCGTCAATAGTTGTGTGGGTGGGTTTTGCAGTAGTAGAGAAGAGGAAGGGTGCGCAGTTGGAAAGTCAATCCCTTGGACCAAGTTTTGATGGTGGAGTGGGAGAGAAGTGAGGTGCGGGATTGTTTGCCTTTTGGAATTGGCAAAGACTGCCGGCAGTGGTGGTGGGAGAAGACAGAGAAAGTGGGAGAAGAAGGGAGAAAGACGGATCGACTTGATCAGTTGGAAGGATTGGTGTGTGTGTGGGTGAGTGGCCGGGCGGGTGGTTTAGGCCTTTTTCGCTTAGGTTGGATTGAAAGTGGTGACGGCCCGGGGAAGTGCGAGTCCCAGTGCGAGGGTAGAGTGGGCAGAAAAATCACGAGATTGTGGTGGTGAGGTTTGGTGGTGAAATCTTGGGAAATGGCGATGTTGATGATGGAATGCAAACGGAAATGAAGTCTGGGGGGAAGGGGTTGGGCTTTTTGATCGTGGCCGGGCACGAAGCGTGCATTGTGATTGTGAGTAGCTCCATTCTCTGGGTGCGAGCCAGAAGTGTCATCACCTCAGAACGCTGAGAACCTGAGCCAGAGCCAGACACCTGCGCTGGGCTGCGTGGGCGGAGAGGCCCTGACTGTCGGGAAGAGGTGAAGTTTCCCTTCTTGGTGCAGCTCGTCTCGTTGGAACAGCCCGCCCGAGCAGGGGTCACCGCGAGTGGACAAGGGCACGGGCCAGGAGCCTCATGCGGGCAGGGGGGTAGGGGAATGGAAGTACCTTCGTACCTTTTGATGACTTAGCACCTGGGGACACTGTCTCTTCCTTCTGTCTTCTTCACCTGCCTGTGGTTTGGTATTATTGTCATCAAAATCTCCATCTCCATCCACTTGCACTGAGAGTATCTTCGTTCTCCTGCCCATCACATCATATCCCTCAAGTGTGGGTGTTGCCAAATGCCGTGCAGGAGTCAAGTCAGAGTTTTCCTCCATCTTGGTGCCATGACCTTGCCTGTGCCGTGCTGTGCCCTTGCTTTGCCTCTGCCTTGTTGCACTCCATTTTCCTCCCGTACACCACTTTTCGTACCTCCCGACCGCGCATCTCTTCTCTGCCGAAAGGGGGCCAGGTGCGGCCAGGTTTCATTTGTCGCATCTCATCCACCAAACATGCTGCACAGTCACATCATCCAGGCGGATCATTACTGGGAGGCCCTTCTATTATTGCCACGAATCTCCGGCTTTCATCTCGTCTGGCTCGATGACCCTCCCAAGCACATGGCCGCGCTTGGCTATGCTATAGCAGGCTAATACAAGCGCCATCGTAGCTTTTCCCTCACAACCAAGCCATGGATCCAACTTTGCAAAGTTGCAGCGCATCCAGTCGGGTCATTCAGCTGTTCGTCAGCTCAAGTCCCCGAGCCAAGGAACCGACCGGCACAACAGCCACGATCCACGACTCCGCTCATCATGCTCCAATCCGAGACCATCTCACTTGGCCTCGTCAATCAAACTTTGTGCTGAGTCCTGACTACGCTGGGAAGATGCTCACTGTTTCTGCTGATGAGGCATGCAGACCCGAGATAGGGAACGATCGGACGCACTGTCTGCGTGCTGTAGTGTATCCCAGGGCGCTATGCCACTTTGTTGCCGGCTGCGATCCTGCTTATCGCAACGGAGAAGGATCAAAGTGGGCAACCTTCTCGACCCGAGTCTCTCTATGTTGGGTTTGAGAGCCCAGACACATGCGCTGCTCGCCCTGCTCACTGTGAGCGACAAGGATCCTGACCCACGGCAAGCTCGGGCACGAGAATCTCCTATTTTTGAAGCTACCGAAAGTTGCCTTGGCTGTCTGTCTCTCTCTTTCTTTTCGATGCTACTACCGTCACAGACTCAACCTCGACATGGTTCTGTGGTTCGTGAAGGCTTCATGCAATACATCTAGGTAATCCCCTTGCCAACTGCGCATCACTGCTGGCAGTCGACAGCCGACCACAACACCGACAGCCAGGGCTCTACTACAGTACTACAGTGCATACCACTCTCCTTCTCTCAATGTAACAACAGCACGCCACAGCATACTTCCGCTCACAGAAACTGCGGTGAGAGATTTTGCAACACAAGGCGTTGAAAATTTTGCGTGGGTACTGTGTCAGCGGAGGGCACTGCCGGCTTTGGGCCCCGAGCATCAATCGCCATGTGCCTGAGGCGATGGATTTCATCATCAGAGAGCCTTGGAGTGCTCGCAATACGACTACGAGACTCAGCTGCTGGACCTGCTGCACCGGCCTGCTGAAGCTGAAGCTTTTCCAGAGGAATGGCCCTCCTTCAGCAGGTCGCCCGCACTTGCAAGGCCCCCAGGGTGCCAGCGTGACCACCAATTTCAATCCATGGATAACAACGACGGCAGTAAGAGCAAGCTCATGGTGATGAGGCGACATCGTCTCATGATTTCCCTGGACAAATCGATGAAGAGAGAGGCAGGCATAAGGGGGACTTGGTCCATCAAGTGATGCGGAACTGTGACCCCTTTTTTGTGGCAATTCTAAGCTTGAAGCTGCACCTTCGACCACCTGGAATCGTGTGCCTCTACTGCCTTGATCTTTACAGCTTTAATCCTAGTTAGGAAGAATGTTGTTCGGCAGTGTATCCAGCCACCCATCAATCTCCGCCGACGGGGCCGGCGACAGCGTGTTGGCACACGCCTTGCCCTCAGCAATGCTCTGCGTCGCCAACACCGGGCAGTCCATATTCTCACACTTACTATCCAACGCCTGCTGCAGCATATCCCCCTCCCACCCAAAAATGTAGTCTGCATGCGCCCCAAACCCAGTCGCGTCCCCCTGGCTCCACACAAACGGCTGCGACCCATCTTCAGGCCAATCCGCCGGGTCGTTGAACGGCGTCGTATCCCAAATAACCTCCATATAGATCTCGGGCAGCAGCACGGGGAACCCGTCGGGACACACACCGCCGCTCTCGACCTTCTTATCCGCCGACGCCACATGGCTCTGATGATCATCCGGATCCAAGTCCACGCCATTCCAGCACTGCGGGAACCTCACATTCGCCATAATCCCCGCCGCGCACGGCGCCGTCGGCATCGCAGCCGTGCCGATCGGGCGCGAGCTCAGCGTCGTCAAACAGCTGAACGTCAGCGTGCCCTCGCTGGCCCTCTCCTTGCTCGACCGCGCCGCGGGGTTGCCGACCAGCATGCGGAACCCGGGCGGGAACGCGGTGACGCTGCGGCTGTCTTCGTCTGGGTAGGCGTAGTAGACGGTGACGCCGCCGGTGCCGGCTTCGAAGCCGACGTTGGGGAGTTGCGGGACGCGGTGGTAGGTCCCGTTGCGGGCGCGGAAGAAGAGCGTCTGCGTCCAGTAGTTGGAGAAGTTCTCCGCGAAGGTGCAGGTGGTGCAGGTGGACTGCGGCGCGATGTCGGCTACGTCGAGGGTGTAGTTGAGGCCGTTGCCGCCGTTGAATTGGTGCAGGTGGCCGGCGGTCGTCTGGCCGGGGAAGATGAGGCTGGCGGGTGGTTTGCGAGGTTAGTGCTGGGTCTGGCTGATTTACCAGCTGTCACGGGGAGGACTCACGGATCGAAGACGCCATATGCGAGCTGTGAGCAGCCAAAACGAAGTTTACCAGCACTCGTCAAGCCCGCCAGGAGGCTCAGCTCCGCGAAGCCTGTGGATAGTCTCATGATGAAAAAGCAATATCGCCCCGCGAAAAAAATAGAAGTGCCAAAAAGCAGGAACGAGTGGCAGGCGAGCGAAGGATTGCTGGAGGAACTTGATCAGCTTTCTGTCGCAGGAATCAATTGTATATATGTAGGTATTGTGGGCCTCGAACGCTATGAAAGGGATGGGGAGGGCATATAGCTTGGCGCTATTTCTCCGCGACATCAGGTAGATTGGATGCGGAAATTAATCAAGCTTCGCAGGCAAGACGGAGAGTTCTGGGGTTCTGGCCCATCAATTCAGCGTCTATACGTACCTTCCACCTATATAGGTCGTGGCCGGGTCCACAGACGTAAACCAAGATTTTTATATTGAAACGCACCTAATGAAGCGTGGGTGTGTGATAGCACTTGGGCAATCTTTGAGGTTTTCGCATAGACGACTATCTCAAAATCGACGATTCCACAGACAACATCAATAGCTGTATTCTTTTGGCAATTGGCGACTCTTTCCCTCACGGGGAAATCGTCAGGTACATCCGAAGAAGCTCTCAGCGTTCAGGCCGCCGCAGGCCTTGCCCAGTCCGAATAGGTGCCCGTGCAGTATGGTGGGCTACCTGCAAGACTGGCTGACCGCCTCCTTCTCATGGTTCACTCCAAAATGCGGGCTTGGACCAGCAATTTACCACTGCGTTTCTAGCTAGATTGAGCGAAGGGTAATAAAGTAACTAGATACGAGGTTTCAGGAGCTCACGCCCACGAACCAGAATTCGATGGAATCGCGCGACGCGGGCCTCGAATTCCTCCTCCTCATAGCTGGCATCATTGTCCATGTCAGACCACATTCGGCGCTTCTGCTTGATTCCTTGCCATCCCACGTCGCGATGCTTAATCTGTTGCAGCCTCCACTGCTGCCACTCTTCGTTCAGTCTAGCCTTATCCCTTCTTAATTCGACCAGGTGCAGGTGAGTCCTGATGGCGGCCACGTCGTCTGATTCCTTCGTAGCCTGGGTAGTCTTTCTGTCTGGATCCTGAGCTTCATTCTAGTACGAGATTTATCGGAGTTTCTGCTTGCAAGGAGAAGACGGTCGAAGAGTACCTAGGTACAGCTGCATCTGTTCGATTCGCTCAAGCTCGACAAGTAGTCTTCGAAGGTGATATATAGTATGCCCTCCAATTTCATTCCCCTCCTGATAGCTTCATCGACGCGCCGTGCTTGGTTTCTACACTTGAGTAAACGAGCTTCCGTGGACGTCATTGAATCGTAGCCTATGCTTGTTCTACCCTTCCATTGATCGTGAAGCGAGCTCAGGAACGCTTGACGGCGGGGACATCGAGAACAGCGACGTTCAGCTCATTCAGAGCATCGACGTCCAGATCACCATCCTTAACCAGAGTCGAAGCTTGCAAGGCGGCAGAAGACAATACATCTGGCTTGCTGGCAGCAAGCCTTCCAGAATGGGCGATGCACTCGTCAATGATTTCTTGTACCTCAACATTATACTAAAAGCGTGTGATGTTTTCTTTGATATATTGTATCTACCAGCTCAACCATGAGCCTTGGACAGGCTTTCTAGAGTTTGAACAGCTTGTTTTGTCTTGCCCACGTACTGAAATCTGCATTCAGTCTCTGTTGAGCATCGCAGCACCGCAGTATGCGCTCCTTGGTGCGCTGTACGAAGCCAGCTATGAGTCCCGCCCAATAGAGCTGATCATCTGAGCCGTGCTGGTCATCGCAGCGAAGTTTGTACGTACTGTTTGTTCCAGACCTATCTGCCTGGGAGAAGGCTCGGGTCGTTTCAAACCCTTTTCGCCCATGTATCCAAAGTGATGGAATATCAATCGGATGGAAAGGTCTGCGAGCTCTAATATACAATCATTGGAGACAGTCTTAGAGCTCTTGACACGAATCTGCGTAAGAGGATACTACTCCGTATCCAGAAAGTAGAATAGTGTGCCGTGGAAAGCGGTCTGAAATTGGAATACGGGCTTGTCAGCGCTTCCATTGCACGCGGGGAAAGGACTGCCGTATCGAATTCAATTCCAACCGTGTACAGTGGGAAGGGCCTAATACAAACAAGTGGTGGTATTCCATAGTCTGTATTATTCGGTAGGCGCTTAAGTGGAAAAGACCAAGTAAAAGGCCAGGGACCGTTTGCGATGCCAGGCGGTCCAGGTCCCGATATAGGCCACTTATCCCAGTGCCAGACTTTCCAGACCCCTCGTCTCAGTGGCCCAGACCGAGATGGGCTGATCCCGTTGGCTGTTCCAACAGATCGTAAGGTCCATCTTGTTGTCCACGGCTGCCTACCTCCCTATAATCAACCACTTTTTCCTTTTCTAACTACTATGTACCTAATTCACCACTCTTATCTCCTAAGAATCTGCCCATTAATGCCTAAACATGGAGAGCCTCACCTCGTCACTGCAGGCACTTAGCACAGGAGACGCTGGCAATGGCGGGTCGAAGTCATCGGACCTCACTAACGTCCCTGCCGCTGCCAATTTCATTATTACGGCACCTCCGCCCTCGCTGGAGACACTGCCTGTGGAGTTACAGCGCCTCATCATGTCCAAGGTCTCTGGCCTCAGATCGCTGAGCGCCCTTGTTCATGCCTCGCCCCAGTTGCATCGGGTCTACGCCGCGCACCGCATGTCCGTGTTACGAGACATCGCCACACAGACCCTCGAGACATTAGAAATCGATGCCCTCGGTGCATATCGCTCGGGTACGGAGGAATTTCAACAGACGCGCAACATGTCTCTACTCTGGACTTTCGTCGAAGAACAGCAAGCAAGATACTCTGCAGGTCCACTGCCGCCAGGTAGTGACTGGACCGCGCAGCTGTCCTTGGACGAGATTATCTCCATTCTGCGCTTCCATATCTCGGTCATCGAAACGCTGACAGAGCCGTTTGCGCAGTGGGCGTTGGCCGCGCTGCCTTCCAAGCCCGAAAACGGAGCTGCATGCAAGTCCGTCTCTCTTAGCGATACAGAGATACGCCGCATCCACCGTGCCTTTTATCGGATGCAGATGTTCTGCAACATATGTGGCTTCCGGGGAGAGGGACGAAGCGCCCCAGAGAGGATCGGTGAAACTATAGGCCGTCTGCGTGTTCTCTCCATGTTTCCGGCATGGGAAATTGAGGAGATCTTCAGCGTGCACGAGTTCGCCGAAGATAAGTATTCGAGTGTTTTCCCGCAGGTAGCATGGGATTTGAACGAGGACCGGAATCCAAAATACCGACATATCGATATGACCGCCGTCAACGACACTAAGCTACTCATGTTCCCGCGGCCCGACGGAACGGAGTGTAAGGGCCCTTCGATCCAGACCGGCCTTTGACCAACCACTAACGTAACGTACAGATCCGAGCGGGGACTCTCTGAACGCGGTGCTTCGTCATGGCCCATATGTACTAGCTGACACGTTCAAGGCGAGCAGCCATGAGCAGCTGGTGGAAACGATTGGCTCCGCAATCGGCCCGCACACCCACTTTGGACTTGACTGGATGCAAGAAATTTATTATAATGATCTCGACCATGATAAGAGACGCGAGCTGTGGCCTACTCCCTACGACGCTGCCCAAAGTAGCAGGCAAAAGACGGTATTTGACGGGGACAAGCTCGACGCGCCGCCGCTTGCCTGGATTCTCCTCTGGCAGTGCGAGTACAGTAATATCTCGGGCAGGTATGTACCACGCTCGCTTCGTCGCTGGGCTTTTGTAATATGGGACGCCGCGCGACTGGACTCGGGTGCTAGGGATGCTGCTGAGCAGGCGTATTATGAGGCAGGGTACTTCGATGGGGATCCAAGGGAGGATACCTGGGATTCTAATGTAGTCGATTCCGAATTCTGGTAGCCTTGATTGGAAAGATATTCTCACATACTCAGTACTAAGTCTTGAGTAGTACTGAGTGTCTGCCTATGAGAGCGATTGGGGTATGTGAATTGCGCTAAGGTTGCACAATTTGGTATAACACAGACCGAGGAAGGACGCGGGAGGAGGGGGGAGGGGGTAGGAGAAGGGACGTACTTAGGTACTACGTATGTCACACAACTTGTGGGCAGGTGCGAAGGCAGTGTTGACAGACGGGTATTTCAGCCGGCGGAGGCACCAGAGAAACATCAACAAAACAACAAACTTTCTAGCCAGCAATGCTACCCAACCCACGTTCGCTACGCACCTCAGAATACATAGTAGGTAGTCGATATCAAACTACTTGGCCAACTGGCCAACTGGCCACCTGGGCACTTGGTTTCGGATGACAGCAGCCATTTCTTGTTTCTCTCTCCGAAACCTATAGCTTTTAGAGCAATAATCTGCGTCTCTCTCTCTCTCTCTCTCCATCCCCTTATGCTGGTATTCCAAAAAAAATATTAGTTCGAGATTTCCCAAGGATATCCCTCGACAGACCACTTGGGCACATCTGGCTCAGCGCCATGACTGAGATAATTGGTCTATGCGCTCTAAATCTTCTTGCTAACAGATACCTACTAGTAGGTACTCGTACCACTATGATAAAAGAAATTCACTTATTTTGCGGCAACAGCTTACACTTGCCGGCCAAATCGCCGGCCAGCTGGCGCATCGGCACATGCGCCATGATCTCAAACACCGACACGTCCACGCCCGTCTCGCGAGCGATCCAGTTCCGCACCTCGACCGCCACCAGCGAATCCACGCCGTACGCGCTCAGCGGCTTGCCCGCGTCGACATCGCTCTCGGGCATCATCATCAGCTTCGCCAGCCGCTCCACCATCGCTGTGGTGATGAGGTCCGCCGCCGTTGCCAGCCCGCTGTCCGCAGGGCACCGCGCGAGCTCGTCACGCAGCGAAATGGTCGCGCCGTTGCCCGCACCGCTGCCCTCGCCGCGGTTGCGCAGCGCCGCGAAGCGCCCGTCGTGCATCCAGTACCACGCCTCGGCGTACTCGTTGAACGGCAGGCCGCACATGATCTGCGGCGGGTGGTGATGCGTGGTCGGCGGCGTCGTGTTGGGGTACTGGTCCTGAGCCTCCTGCTCCATGGCGAGGGAGAGGAGCCCGTGTAGGTCCGAGTTGTGCATGACTTTCAGGCCCATGGCTTTGACGTGGTCAACGTATTCGTCGTGCTCGGCGACGAAGCCGACCGAGAGCAGGTAGCCGATGTCGATGGTCATGGCGCGCAAGCCGAGCGAGCGCCGGTACGACGCAAAGTAGTCCTGGAAGATGTTGCCTGCGCCGTAGTTACCTTGCCCGCGGTGGCCCATCACGCCCGCAAGGGAGGACAGCATCACGAAGAAGTCGAGGTCCCGGGGCAGCTGCTCGTGCAGGTTCCAGGTGCCGTGGACTTTGGGCCCAACGGTCTTGCGAATGTGCGCGGCCGTCATCTTGTCGAAGAGGGTGTCCTTTTTGGTCATAAATGTCAGCCGGTGCGCACGGAAGGGGAATCGAAACAGGAAAAGAGAGAGAGATAGAGACCCCGGAACTTACATCTAGCACCATGGCGCCCGTAACACAGCCCTTGATCGGAGGCAGAGACTTGCACTTTTCAAGAGCTCCGGCGAGAGCCTTGCTGTCACCCACGTCGCAGTCGCATGCCAGAATGGTTGCACCGTACGTCTTGCGCAGCTCTTTAGCGAACGCCGCATTCTCGGCGCCGCTAAAGGCGGATCGCGAGAGAAACACCATGTTCTTGGCACCCTTCTCCGCGAGCCAGCGCCCGATCTCTCGGCAGATGCCACCAAGGCCTGCAATCACGTACGTAGCATCGCCAGTGACACCGACAGTCGGGGTGCGAGGCACGGCCGGGACCATGTCTGCGTCGTCGACACGGACCACGACCTTACCCATGTGCTGGCCAGTCTGCATATGGCGGAACGCCTTCTCGACGTCCGACATGTTGAACAGCTGCACGGGACCGACGGGCTTCAGCGAGCCGTTCTGGATCAGCTTCGCCACTTCCGTCCACAAGGCCACAGCACGAGGCGTGGGGTTGTTCTCAAAGTCGAGCAGGTTGACGCCGATGTAGCTCTTGTTGTCCAGGAACGGCTGCATGTCCAGTCCCGTATTGGCAAACAGATCCGCCTTTCCAATCTCGAGGAAGCGGCCGAACTTTGCCAGACAGTGCCACGACAGTCGGAGGGCCTCGCCCGCAAGTGAGTTCAGCACCGCGTCCACACCGCGGCCACCGGTGATGCGCATCACACCCTTGGCGAAGCTGGTGTCGCGACTGCTGAAGATGTGGTCCTCGGCAAGGCCATACTGGGTCATGATCAGCTCCTTCTTCTCCTTGGAGCCGACCGTGGCAAAAATCTCGCAGCCGATATGCTTGGCGAGGATGATGGCGGCTTGCCCAACGCCTCCTGCGGCTGCGTGGATCAGGATCGTCTCCCCCTTGACTAGACCACCGGCCGTGATGAGGGCGTAGTATGCCGTGAGGAAAATCAGCGGCATAGACGCTGCGTCCTCGAAGGTCATCGCGTCTGGCATCGCGATGGCGCCCTTGCTCGGGAAGCGAACATAAGTGGCAAACGTGTCGCACGAGGCGGTCATGACACGGTCGCCGACCTGGAAGTCCGTGACGTCCTTCCCGACGCGGGTCACGATACCCGACGCATCCACACCAAGCTTTTTTTCGTTCAGATTGCCGAGGGCGACGAGCACGTCTTTGAAGTTCAGCCCAACAGCCTTGACCTGCACCTCGATGTAGTCGTCTTGGAGGGGCGTGTAGTAGGTCTCGTCCTCCTCCCAGCGAAACGTGTCCAAGAGACCAGGCGTCTTGATCCCCAGCTTCAGCGGCCGGCCGCAGCCCGTGAACGAGACGAGCTCGTTCTCGCCCTTGCCCTCGTACCTGCGCAGGGCCGCATCGACCTGCCGCACGCGCTCCACGCGGGGCACGAAGATGTCCCTGCCGCGCGAGGCGAACTCTCCGTCCTCCCTCCTGTCGCCGCGGCTGTGGTCCACCGCCACGCGTAGCACGGACTCTGTGATGGCTCTGAGAGCGGACACTGCGTCGACGTTCTGATCGCGGAGCGCCTCGGGCGCGTCGATGTCCAGGGTGGCAAAGAGCGTGCCGGCGTCCTCGTTGCGGATCGCGCGCGACAGCCCGACCATGAGGGATTGCATGGGGTGCGTGCACTCCATCGCGGCGCCGCCGGTGAGCCACAGGGTGCCGGCTGCCCGGCGCGTGAGGAGGCGGAGTTTGTCCCAGTTCTCGTCGGTGAGGTTGGCGAGAATGGTGGCGTCCCATTCGGCCAGGGAGATGCAGTACTTCTCTGCGATGTCCGAGTCCGAGAATGAGTCCCATTCGGCGAGAGAGACATCGAGACCGGCCGCCTGGAAAGTGATCTGGAGAGCACCGGCGAGAGTTTTGCTCTGCGGCGTGCTTGTGTGGATGATTGCATAGCTGGTGGCAGGCTGCGCTCTCGAAACGTCGGGCTTGCTTGAGACGATCAGGGAGACGGGCTCGATCGAGTCTGGATTATCGCCTCGGACATCCATATCGACACCAGTGAAGTCGGCCTTCCGCAGCGCAGCCTCCCATTCCGTGACATCCATCAGCGGACCGCCCTTGCGGCCGTCAGCCTCGCCCAGCCACCAACCCGGCAGCGGCCCCATGATGAAGCCGCTGAAAATGCGCTTGATGGTGACCTCGGAGAGGATCAGCTTGCCGCCGGGCTTCAGCAGCGCACGGCAGTGCTCCAGCGTCTCCTGGATGCATTTCGTGGCGTGCAGGACATTCGCGCAGACGATCAGGTCGAACGTCTCGGGCTGGAAGCCCTGCGCCATGGGGTCGTTCTCGATGTTGCAGGTGCCGAATTCCAGGATGGACGCGTCCTTGACGAAGCGGTCCTGGGCCTTGCCCAGGAAGCCCGGCGAGATGTCGGTGAAGAAGTACTTCCTGGCCTTGGACGTGCCGTCCTCGTTGCGCAGACGCTCCAGCACGTGGTACGTGGTGCCGCCGGTGCCGGCGCCGATCTCCAGGATGGCGAGGCCGGGCTTCTTGTCGGCGATGAGGCCCACGTACTCGGCCACGTTGCTGTTGAAGGAGGTGCCAAAGGCGCCGCGGTAGAAGGTGAAGAGCAGGTCGCCTTCGGTCATAACCTGCAGCGGCTCCATCTTGCGCTGGAAGATGTTGGCCAGGTTCTCGCCGATGCGGTCCACCATTTGCACGGTGATGTGCCCGCTCTCGGAATTTGCAATGCGCTTCTTGGCCCTTGCGAGCTCGGCCTCCACTGCGGCCTTGTCGCTGTCAAGAGGAGGAAACGTGGCCTTGACCTCGTACATCCACTCGACGTACAGCTTCCAGAATCCCTCCTGTGGCACATGGTCTGCGCCCTCGGGACTTTCGAGCCACTTGAGGCAGCGGACGATGTGCACAAGGCAGACGTACTCGAGGAGGTCCAAGACGCTCTCGTCGTCGGCGTTGGGAATCGTGCGCTTGTAGACCAGCTCCTTGACGTGGCTAGGTGCCAGCAAGTCGACGTCCTCGTGCCAGACCTGAGTAAAGCACGAGGCTCGTGTCTCGGCTGCTTCGGCACTCGTGTCGCCGCCGATGGACGCAAGGCCCAGCCCTTCCATGACGATCAACGGCTTATCGTAGGTCTCGTCCGAGATCGTAATCGTCGACATCCACGTCGTGTATGACATCTTCTTGGCGGTGGACATGCCATGGAGGCTTGTGCCGGGCACGCTGGGAATGTCGGCCGCGATGAACACGCGATCAAAGGAGACGGGCACCACCGCCTCGGCGATGGCCTGCTCTGCGCCCGCGATGGAAGGGAACAGCAGATGCAGGACCGAATCCAGCGTCGCAGGATGGATCACGCACGGGTACTCGAAGCCCATCGGCATGACCGCCTTGGTGTCCGGCACGCTGAGCACGCCGTAGCTTGCGCTGGGCCCCGCAAAGAGCTCCGTCATGTTGCGGAAGGTCGGGCCGTACTGCATGCCGATAGTCTCGACCGAGTCGTATAGGAACGCACGAGCGGGCTGCTGGCAGCGCTGCTTGGCATGGACGAACGCTGTCTTGCGCGCGGCGCCCTCAAACTCGATCTCGCGCTGCATCGCCGGGGTAAGGGCCGACGCGCAGGTGACGGAGATCATGCCTCGCGCGTGGACGATCCACGTCGCCGTGTCCTCGGACCAAGAGGAGACGGTGAATTCGTTTAATGTGGTTGAGGGCGCCGCTTTGGTGCCGGTCCGGCGCGGGGTGAACTGCACCATGACCTCGACGCCCTTCTCTGTGTCCGGCACGCGCAGGGCCGTGACGATGCTGACGTCGCGCAGCTCATAGCCGTAAATGGCCTCGCTGCTGTTCTTGGACTCGGTGAGCTGCTTCGCGCCCTCGATGGCCATCACCAGCATGCCCGCGCCGGGATACAGGATGTTACCTTGGACCTTGTGCTCGCGGATCCACGGGTTCTCGCTGCACCGCAGGAAGTTGCGCCACGTGGGGGTGGGCACGCCCGCCACGGGGTAACCCAGCAAGTCCTTGCGGGCGTGCTCGCGCAGCCGGTACGCTTTGCTCAGGTGCGATTCGTCCCAGAAGGTTAGCGAGTGGTTCCAGCTATATGGCGGCAGGTCGACCAGCATCTTGGGGCTGCGGCCGCCGACATCGTTGTTGACCCGGTCCAGGTCGATGGCGACGCCCTTGACCCACAGGTTACCCATGGCCTGCAACGCCGTCTGCGCGCCGTCGAACTTGCGCCGCAGCATACTCTCGTACGAGAGGTCGACGAACTTGTTGGTGGTCTTCTCGCTGCTGTGGTGGAAGATGTCCAGCATGTAGCTCCGCAGCGCCGAGTGAGGGCCCACCTCGATGAAAATATCGGCGAAGGCGCGGCGGTGGTCATGGTGGGCGGTGGTGGTGGCGTGACCCTTGCGAAGCTTCTCCTTGGTGGTGGTGTAGCTGAGCAGGGCAGCCATGGCGCCGGTAAAGTTGACGGGCTTGACCAGGTTCTCGATCCAGTACGCGGGCGACAGCTGCGTGACCAGTTGGCCCGTGACCGACGAGAACATGGGGATCGTCTCCGCGGCGGCAACGTGTGGAATGCCTGTAAGCGCGGCCTCGTATTGCGCCCGAACAGTCTCCATGTGGAACGAGTGATGGGCCACGTCCATCGGCAGTCTGGTGCAGGGGATCTGCTCCTCCTTGAGGATGCTCTGCAGCTCGTCGATGGCGGCCGCGTCGCCAGAGACGGTACACGCTTTGGGCGAGTTCAGACAGCCAACGATCGCCTTGCCGCTCGTCAGCGCGTCGAGCTTGGCCTGCAGCGCCTCGCCGCCGGCACTCACAGCCAGCATGCCGCCGCGCTGGCTGACCGTGGCCGACACCTGCCCGCGCAGCCAGGCCACCTTGAGGCCGGCGGCGTGGCTGATGAGCCCGGCGCAGTACGCCGCGGCGATCTCGCCGCTAGAGTGGCCGACCACCGCCACAGGCGTGACGCCCCACGCGCGGAGCAGGTCAACGAGGGCGATCTGCACGGCGGTGCACGCGGGCTGACTGTAGTCCGTGCTGCGGAGGTTGGACTCCCCGTCCGACCCGCGGCCGAGCTCCTCGGCCAGGCTCCAGGGGCAGCCCAGCTCGGCCCGCAGCATGTGCTCCGAGGCGTCCATGCTAGCCTTAAACGCCGGGTAGATGGCCAGGCCGCGGCCCATGGCGTGCCACTGTGCGCCCTGGCCGGTGAAGACGAAGGCGACGCGCGGGTTGGCCGTCGACGAGGACCGTAGCGGCATGGCCAGGGAGTCGGGGGAGAGCGCGTCGGTGAGTTGCGGGAGCGTGGAGGCGATGGCGAAGGATTTCCAGGGGAGGACGGAGCGCTTTGTGGCGAGTGTGTGGGCTAGGTCGCTGAGGAAGGTGGGTGTCGTCTCGGCGGAAGTGGCTTTGGCGGAGAGGTAGGATGTTAGGCGTTCGACGTTGCGAGATACGCCTTCTTTGTCGTTAGAAGAGACCACGAAGACTTTGGGTATTTGGTTGTCGTGGTTGTTGACGCCGTTGGTGAGTCCATTTGTCAGTGACTTGGGTGAAATCACTGTCGAGTGATTTCCATTTCGTCCGGTGCGAGACAAGTATGAAGCCGCGTCCTCAAGGATAATGTGCGCGTTTGCTCCTCTGCTTGGATATCAGCGTTCTGCCCGCGGCAAAGTGATACGACCCGGGGATGGGTCCTGCGAGGGACATGATATAGGAGAGCACTTACCCGAAGCCAAAAGAGTTGACACTCGCCCGTCGAGGACCCTCGCACGTCCAGGCCACCGGCTCCGTCGGTATCCTGACATTCGCAGGCAACGTGATAGCCGGGTTCAGCTTCTCAAACCACAGATTCGGCGGAATCAAGCCCCGCTCCACGGTCAGCGCCGCCTTGATCACACCCGCGACGCCCGCCGCGCCTTCCAAATGGCCAATGTTCGTCTTGACCGACCCAACAAACAGCTCCCTTGTCCTGCTCCCGCCGCCAATCGTCGCCAGAATAGCCCTGGCCTCGAGCGGGTCGCCCGCCTGCGTGCCCGTGCCGTGCGCCTCCACGTAGCCCGTGTCGGCGGGGTCGACGCCGGCGTGGCGGTACGCGGTCCGGATCAGCGCCTGCTGCGCCTCGCTGCTGGGCAGCGAGATGCCCGGCGTGCGGCCGTCCTCGTTGGCGGCGGAGGCAAGGACGACCGCGCGGACGGTGTCGCCGTCACGAATGGCGGCGTCCAGAGACTTGAGGATGGTCACGCCGAAGCCTTCGCCGCGCGAGAAGCCGTTGGCGTCGGCGTCCCACATCTTGGACTTGCCGTCCTTGGAGAGGATCTTGGCTGCGCCGAGGAGGATCGACATGTCTGGTCCGAACATTAAGTTGGCTCTTTGTTTGGGGCGGTAAGTCAGCAAATACTCATATATACATAACAGATTCACAAGCAAGGGGCGGAAGGAGGCATACCCAGCGACGACACTCATTTCCGCCTCGCCACTCCGAATACTCTGGCACCCCAAGTGGAACGCCGTCAAGGACGACGAGCACGCGGTATCTACCGTCATACTCGGGCCTTTGAGATCGTAGAACCACGAGAGTCTGTTTGACGCCAGCGACGAGGACAGGCCCGTGGCGTGGTAGATGGAGGGCCCCTCGTTGTCCCTCGCCTGGAGGTTGGGGAAGTCACCCGTGAAGGTGCCGATGTAGCACGACGTCAGCGTGCCCGCCACCTTCTCGAGCGCGAGCCCGGCGTTCTCGAAGCCCTCGTACGTCGCTTCCAGCAACATGCGGTGTGTGGGGTCCATGGCCTTCGCCTCCTTTGGCGTGACGCTGAAAAACGGCGCGTCGAAGGCCTTGAAGTCTCCTTTCAGGAAATGTGCGTGTCTAGGCACGGGTTCTTGTTGTCAGCTTACTGTCCCCCTCTCATTTACTTGCTTCCGCAGAGAAGGGAGAATCACTGACCGCGGCTGGATGCTTCCGAGACGCTCGGAATCTGGGTGGTAGAATCCGTCAATGTTGTATCGGTCCTTTGGGATCTCGGTCCTTGCGGATTGGCCCTTCACGAGCATGTTCCAGAATGCCTCTGGGTCAGAGCCATCGCCTGGGGCTCGGATGCCGATGCCGATGATGGCGATGGGCTGCATGGTGGCCGTGGATGGGGTGGCCATTGTGTGGAACGAGAACCTGAGTGATGTTATACGCTCTTGTGGATATCAGGCAAAGGAATTATAAGAAGAGGATATTTGGGTATATAGTATGATAGTATAGAGTGAGAGAGGTGAGACCTGATGGTATGTCTGAATGTCTCAAGTTACATGCCCTTCTTGCTTAGAGGGAACGTGTGAAAGGGGATATGTCCAGAATATGTATGATACACCCTGACCTTTGATGACAGCCTGAGGAGTTCATCGCCGCAATGGCCATCCTCAAGTTGTCAACTCTAAGCGATCTACGAGCACAGAGCGTTTCTCTCTTTGAGCTTCCGGCCACCGACTGCCTGATAGACTCCTGAGCACAGAGTTCCCCTATTTGCCTAGCAGGCCGTTGCGAGTCCGAGAAATGCTGCCCCTGAGCATGTCAAAGTCATGGGCCATGCCACCGGATAGTTGCTATTCGAGAATTGCAGGTGTTCTTGACGATACCCAATTGTGTGGAGATATTCGAGTCGTACATACTGGAAGGTTCAGGTGATTTGTATCCAATCATTTACCCACGGTCTGTCTTATTGACATTCTACAGTATGTATACGTGTTGTGCTCTCAAAACATGCGCACGATAGGCGATGGATATCTCGATCCTGGAAGTGGATTATTCGGCCAGTCATGGATCGCCTGCTCGTATACTCCGTGGCTGTATCTCAACCGTCCTTTATAGCCAGAAAGAAGAACCAGAGAAGCGACACGCAAGTCATGCCACTCTTGCAATGGGTGTCCAATTCTCCGATATTCTCCGATATGTAAAGGCTGGATGTACAGTGGGGCCACTTTAGTCTGAGCCACATTTTACACGGCTCCAGTTAATCGCGTCTCACGCGAATACCCACCTTCTTTTTTTTTCCTCTTTTCAACCACCACGATGGCTTCCTTTGGCGTTAGATTTTTACGAGAGATATCTAGGAACCGTCGTAAAAATATAGAACTTTCCCCGGCATTCAAAGCTGGCATTTTGGCTGCGAAATATTATGGCGTTGACTTATTCGAAATCCGGAACGCGATTAGCATATTACGCGGCGCGGTACGCTGTGCCTAAGACCGTTGGGATAATCATTAAATCTTCGAATTTCTTTTTTATAGCGGCGCCCCGAAGAAGTTTGATAATCGAAATCGTCGTACTTTTAAGATTTTTATATGCCGAAACTTTTAGGCTATATACGAAGAGATAAAAAAGGTGGTAAGCGTAGAAGCATCGAATAAGATCTACCGTTATATTTTATTCGAATTTGATATTAAAAGATGGATCGTAATTAAACGAATATTATTCGGAAAAGAAGATATATATATACGAAGAGAATGGGCCGAAGATTAGGAAAACGATTTTGAAATTATAATAAATCTAAGTGCCCTAAATTGTACCCTTCCCGTTAGCTCGGGTTAATTAAATAACCCTATTTAGATGATTAATTTCGATAAGTGTAATGTTTAAAACCATTTATCTAAATTACGCGAATAGGTATAGAGGTTGAATTCCGAGAGATATCGGTATAATTTGGTTAATTTGAAAGATTATATTAAAGTTAAAATAAGCGTTATGATATAGGGTGCGATCTAGATAGGTGGTCGTAGCGACTTTATCGTGATAAAGCGGGATAAGATTTTGAAAAAGGGCGGGTATACCTTTAGATCGTATTGATAAATTTTTCGTAAAGGTCTTTTGCTATATTATAATAGAATTCGTGAATTTTAGTAAGATAACGCTTTTATTTATAAATCCGAGGATACGATATAATGGCTCGTTCGCTATATGATCGAGTTGATGGATTAGCTTTTTTATAGCTTTGATATAGCGCTTATTAAGTACGTATAGGCAAAATTAAAAAAAGGGATATATGAACTAAACCCGAAATTCTGGGAAAAAACCAAGAATGAGGATAATCTAGCTTATTTTATGTCTGTGGCTAAGAAAGTATAGTGGTTAATTCTCTAGGCCGAGATTGATAGCTTTCTTAGATCTTTGTTAAAACGGGTGGTAGCGTTGAAGGCCGCCAAAGGTGGCTATATTAAATATTAAAATCTACTTTCTTGGCTTCAAAATGATGGTATTGGTACGTATTTACGACTTGTGTTGCACCCAAAATTGGGTGTGCGAAGTGTAGTGGTTACTTGTAGGGATAGCGGAAATCGTACTGGTGGCTCAGACTTTTGTCCAGCGGGTGTATATCTATATAGGATGCTTAACGGTTCCACCCCTAGGGATTCCACTACGAACGTTTTCATTTGTACGCTTGGATTTGTGGGACGATTATGAGCAGGTCGGAATAAGCCGCAGCGCCATGCATTGGCATGAACGCATTTAAGCTTCGATCGGCCATGTGCTCAGGAAAATTAAGAGGATTGGCACGATCGAGGGTGTGGGGCCTCGATCTGCTGAGACTCATGGCATGGGGATCGCGACTTACTCGTTACTCGAGCTACTGTACCCCGGGACAGGTTCCACATGGGCTGCGGAGGCTGCGTCCTGCGCACTGTGGACAACTCCTACCCCAGCCCGGGGTTGATGGCGCCCAACTACATACCTAGGTATAGTATGTAGCGAGACAAGGGTCAGTCGTGTGCTGTACGTCCAGCATCGTTCGGCCTTGAGTACATAGTACTCGATCCTGGGGCATCATTGCTGTCCCATACCAATCTATCCCCAGTGCTCAATGACATGATGGCGGATACTACTACTGCGTTGTCTCTTATTCTCCAAGAAGAGCTGAGGGCTCGACTGAGTTCGAATGCCGCGGTCTCCCTAGCAGCATCCGATGAATTCGCCAACTCCAATTTGAGGTTCACGGAGTATGAGCGCCCTGTAAGTGCCCTGTCACGGCTGTCATAGAACAAGAGCGAAGCGAAAACTAATAGATATCAAAGACATATCTCGTGGCCGTGCGGCCAGGCTGTGAAGACGATGTGGCAATTACTTTGAGATATGGCCGAGAGAAGGGAATTCCGTTCTCACCTCGCGCCGGACATCATTGCGTGACAACCTCAATGCGACACCTTCAGAACGGCATTCTCATCGACATGAGGTCTCTCAACAGCTTGCGTTTCGACGAGCAAACACGGCAGGTGACAGTCGGTGGTGGAGTGATCACAGACGATTTTGTGCGCTTCTTGGAAAGTAAAGGGATGGAAGTCAGTAAGTTTGATCAAGCATCCCCCCAGAAAAGAAACTCAGACATATGATCAGGATCTAAAGCGCGTCTCTAGATGTCGGATCGTGCCCGACGACAGGCGTCGTTGGTGTTGCGTTTGGTGCCGGCCTGGGAAGACTGCAGGGAAAATACGGCTTTCTGCACGACAACATGATCTCCTGCAGGCTTGTGCTCGCCGACGGCACGGCCGTGCTCGCATCCGAAAGCTCGCATCCGGACCTGTTCTGGGCCATCAGAGGTGCGGGCCACAACTTTGGCATCGCTGTCGAGGTCACGTTCCAAGTTTATCCACAAGCTCATGGAGGCGTGCATTCCACGTGGGACTTGGAGTACACCCTGGAGCAGTGCGACGACGTTTTTACAACGCTGAACCAGGTCCACGCTGTGATGCCTCCAGAGCTTGCCATTTTCATCCTGTGGAATCGACAGAGCAAGTCTGGAAGAAAGGTAACGTTTCTGTCTGGTGATCTACTCTATCTTCCCGCGAGTCTTGAAACTAACCAAACCTCCTGCACTAGCACCTTATTCTCGTCAACCTAGTTTGGTCAGGCGTGGAAACAGAAGCTGATTCCTGGATTCGCAAGTTCGAGGCCATCAACCCCGTGGTCCACAGCGGCAAAACCAGAGTAAGCTGGTCCGAACTCCCCTGGACGACCTACAACGGCATGAACAAGTTCCTGAGCATGCCCGAGGTCTGGACAAAGGCACCCCACAAGATGATGGGGGCCGTGAGCGTCGAGGCGTTCGACCTGGAGGTCACGAAGGCATTTCTCACGAATGTGAAGGAGATGAATGAGAAATGGGCTGGCAAGGGCTCGTTTGGTGCCATGTTCGAGTGTCTCCCCCATCACAAGACTCGCGCACTGCCAGACGATGCGACGGCTTTCCCTTGGCGATGGGGCACAAATCATTTCTTGTGAGTATTCCCTTTCCACGTCTTCGACCTGGACAGCTGCCATGCCGGGATCGTCACTAAACTGCAGTGTCATAGGATGATGATGGCCACTCCACTTAGCATGGATGATCGTGCCGCTTTCGAAGGACACCTGGACCGGTGGAAGAAGGAGTTCATCCGCGTGTCTGGGTATGGGCGGCTTCAGCAATACGTGAACTACGGGAACACGACATCTACCATGCTTGACCCCCCTGAGGCGCTTTATGGATATGAACCGTGGCGGCTGGAAAAGCTGAGAGCACTGAAACACCAGTATGACCCAGACAACGTGTTTCGGTGGTATCAGCCTATCGTATGACGGGCTTCCTTTCGGCAAGGTTGGGGGTTTTTTTTTTTTTTTTTTTTTGTTGGCGTATGTACTATAGGACGGGCATGTGAAGTCATCTAGCTATATTCTGAGGCTTCCTTGCCATGCTAAACCTCAGCAACTCCTGTGAGAGCTATGACTATGAGGATACCAAAACCTTAGAGTCCACAGCTACATCTTCCTGTTCGGATTCCCGGAGGGAACCCGGAGGGCACGAAAACGGCTGACTGGTGTATACTAAGTAATTCTCGTCCAGAGGTATAGTCCTTACAGGCATACAGTATTTAGGTACTTCGATACTGTAGTCATCTGCTGTGGCCTGACAAGGAATAACCATTTGTTCTTTTTGCGAAGTGGGTAAGTACACAGTATGAGATGTAGGACGGTCTTCCCGACGGTTAATTGGTGGGTCTGCGCATGGATGTGTTCGCCTAAATCTGCACACAGTACAACAAGTGATAGTTCCTTGACAGGCACGTGTGTCCCTTCAGGCGAGCACACTGCTCAAGTACACTGCTAAAGTGTGTTTTGAGTTGAACTCAGACACTGGTAAGCAAGATCTTTTCTGCTGTTGTTGATGAATCCCAAAGTTTCCAACAGCACAGACAGTACGGATCTCACATCAGAACCATCAAGAAATTTAGTTCTTTCATCATGGGCATAACGAGCAATGATGGCGCGTTATGGGCAATGTTGCCGGCATTCACCCTCGGTAACTTTGTTCTGAGCTGCATAGCTTTTGTGAGTCGTCCACGAAGCTGCTTGTGTACCAAATCTTCCCTAACAGAAACTGCAGAATATCGTATACTGGACCTGGAAGATTCTCTACAACCTGTTCCTGAGCCCTCTTCGCCACTATCCAGGGCCCAAACTATGGGCCTTTTCACGTCTCCCCTGGAACTATTGGAACATGAAGGGCCGCATAGCCTGGAAGATCCGGGAGCTTCACGAGCAGTACGGCCCAGTCGTCCGTATCTCCCACGATGAGCTCTCCTACACAACCTCGGGCGCCTGGAGGAAGATCTACACGCAGCGCTCCCCGGAGTTCTCAAAGTGCTTGGACGGGCGGGGCATCGCACCACCGACCATCAACGGCAAATACAGTATGCCCACAGAGAACCAGGAGAGACACGGCCGTCTCAGACGAGCCGTCAACCCTGCCTTCTCGGAGAGAGCGTTGCGTGAGCAGGAGAGCTACCTGCACAAGCACACTGACAACCTCATGGCCAAGCTGCGGCAAATGTGCAAGGACGGGCCGATCGACATGACGTGGTGGTTCAATTTATGCGCATTTGATATTGTCTCCGGCAAGTCCTTCTGTTGCCGTCTACTTTTCCCCGCGTAGCAACCTGCTAATAATTCAGGTGCACAGATCTAGCTATGGGCCAGCCCGCAGGAGGCCTTGACAATGCCGAGCAACCGTCGATTAAGATCATCCTCAACAGAGCAAAGGCCATACCCTGGCTACAGCTCGCTGTGCAGTATGGAGTCATGGGCCTGTTGCCCTGGGTCACGCCTCGCTACGTCGCCGAGTCCCGCCGCGCACACATTGCGGCGACCAACGCGAAGCTTCAAGCACGTATCAACCAGGGCAAGAGCGCCAACAAAGACTGGATGTCCTA
The DNA here is from genome assembly GCA_003671545.1 of Ophiognomonia clavigignenti-juglandacearum. Classification (NCBI taxonomy): domain Eukaryota; kingdom Fungi; phylum Ascomycota; class Sordariomycetes; order Diaporthales; family Gnomoniaceae; genus Ophiognomonia; species Ophiognomonia clavigignenti-juglandacearum. The sequence goes on along the minus strand of PYFS01005008.1, from coordinate 5,984 downwards.
CATCCTGGACAACGAGACGGAGAACCTCTCCAACATAGAGCTGGTCATGATGGCCTCGACGTTCATCGTGGCTGGGTCCGGCACCGCTGCTGGTGGCATGTCCGGCATCACGTACCTGCTTCTGCGGAACCCGGAAAAGCTCGCAAAGCTATGCCACGAGATCAGGGCCACGTTCAGGCAGCAGGACGAGATCTCGATGCTGAGCACGCAGCGGATGCGGTATTTGAATGCCGTGTTGGAAGAGGGAATGAGACTGTACCCGCCGGTCCCGGCGTGCGTGCCGCGGTGGGTTCCTGCGAATGGCGAGGAGATCGAGGGGAGGTGGGTGCCTGGTGACACGGCGGTCGGATGTCCCCAGCTTGCCACGGGCCACTCGGAGCACAATTTCAAGAGGGCCAAGGAGTTCATCCCCGAGAGGTGGCTGGAGCTGCCGCCCGGGTCCGAGTTTGCCAATGATGACAAGGCTGCGATGCAGCCCTTCTCTATGGGGCCTAGGAACTGCATTGGGAAAGCGTAAGTTCATTTGCTCTTTTTTCTTTTGTGATATATGCTGGAATTCGTTATATGTTGCTTTGATGCTAACACATAGTGCCACCAGGATGTCCTATGCAGAATTGAGGATGACCTTCGCTAAGCTCCTCTTCAATTTCGACATTGCGCTGGCGGACCCGTCTGAGGATTGGTGGAACAAGCAAAAGACATTCTTCGTGTGGGAAAAGATACCGTTGATGGTCAAACTCACGCCGAGGGCGTAGACACTTGGGCACCAGTAGGGAACGGCCATCTTTGAGAAAAATGTTGGACTTATACTAGGGGTAGAACTTTGATTTGAGCAGTTCCACGCCCAGGAAGCCTGCTTCGTTACCAACCCACATTTAGGGGCGCGGCTACGTTGACTGTGCTGCGGGCTCCGTTGACTGTATACGTACTTTTTCGGCTAACTTCAAGATATGATTCATCAACAATAACTTTTATACGCTCATACAACCACCACTAAAACGAACAATTTCATATAAAAGCTATTTATTAATAAAAAATTCATACCTATTAACGCTAATTATTAATTTTTTTAAAAATAATAATTCCGTTATTTTCGCCGTTATAGCTTCCACCGTTAATATTACGAAATCGGTGATAATCTTGATCGCGATGAACTTACGTTGTTTTCGCTTTTTAGCGCATAGCCTCTCAAAGCGGTTATATCATTAGTATTATTATTTAACCGAAGAAGCCGTAATACCCGTGTCTAATTAGAAAAGCGGTTAAAAAGCTAGCGGCAAAAAGATTTATAGAGATTTCAAATCTAAGCGCGGATTTGAGCGTTTTAGGCCTAGTTGGCATAGGGCCGTTAGTTAGAGGGCAGGCGTGGCGGGCGGGTAAGCGTGGCGGGCGGGCAGGCGTGGGATTTTGGTGAAGTTGGCCGAAAAAGTACGTACACAGTCAACGGAGCCCGCAGCACAGTCAACGTAGCCGTGCCCCACATTTAGTTCATCATTGCTTACCACCTCAAGGCCACTGTTTGTAAATTCGTCCAAGTATCAGCTGAGCCCGAGGATTATACAAAGTAGATGATGCACAGTGCGAATTTATGGTGTTCACTGCCCACGTGCGCGTTGCCCAAGTAGATGACAAGAATCTAAATCCATCTGTCAGGACCACAGTATCAAGCTCTTCGGCTAACTGATCAAGGACTCACAAACGGGCTTGCCAAGGTCCCGAGATCATGGTCAAAGCATGAACGCCCCTGACACTTGGGCAGGCAGTACAAAGTATATGAGAGTGGGCCCATGCCCCATGGGGGCCCTACGCCCAGCTGTGGGGATCCCAGGTGGGCTCCAGAGACTGCATCCCGAAATCTGACCCACACTACGGACAAGATCTGATTCAGATCTCGCCAAGCAGGAGCCAATATGATCACTCAGATCAACACGTGGGAGTGATGGCCATGAGTGCCGCACTGTACTGTGACTGTGTAATCAACAGTGGAAATAGGAAGGCGGCCAACTGGCCAATGTGCCCAGGTGTCCTGAGAGTTATAGTATCCACCTGCTTGCCAATATTATGCATACAAGACCAAACTCACGATAGCCTCATTCAGCCAAGATACTTACCTAGCCCCGGAAAATCCTACGTCAACTATGAGCCTGCCCCTTCTGCTTCTGGCTATTGGCCTGACATTGTGGCTTTTCCACACATACATTGTCATCCCGATCCAGCACGCATGGAAATCCAAATCGTTGGGATGCGGTGCCGTCCCCGTCGAGCCGACAAAATGGCCCCTTGGCCTCGACATGGTCAAAGCTGGCCTCGAAGCAGACCGTGATCAACGAATTCCCGACTTCGTCGCTGATCGCTTCAAGGCCATGGGCCGATACACCTTCCGAGTGAGCATATTAGGGACGACAAACCTCATCACATCAGAGCCGAAGAACGTGCAAGCACTGCTCGCCAGCCAGTTCACCGACTTCGCGATGGGGCGCGCCCGCAAAACCAACCTCAAGCTGGTCCTCGGCCGCAGCATCTTCGCCGTGGACGGAGCAGCCTGGCACTCGGCACGGGAGGTGGTTCGGCCCCTTTTCGCCAGGGACAACATTGCGAACCTGGAGATGCTCGAGGCGCACGTCCAGAAGCTCCTGGCGTGCATCGAACAACCAGGGCTCGACGCTGACGCCGACGACGACGACGGCTGGACAGCCCCCATCGGCTTGGCGGGCCTCTTTCCCAGACTCACCATCGACAGCGCCACCGAGCTCTTCCTCGGCCACAGCACGCACTCGCTGCAGTCTCGTCTCAGCGGCGAGCCGACTAAACATGCCTTCGACTGGGCGTTCGAGGAGCTCTTGACGGTGCTCAGCCACCGCATGCGGCTTCGCAGTCTGTACTGGCTGTACGGCAATAAGCAGCTCAAGCAGTCTATGGCCATGATGAACGCCTTCGTCGACGACGCAATCCATGTCGCTGAGTCAGATGTAGACTCCAAACGATCCAAGTACGATTTCCTCAACACACTCCGCGAGAGATGTACGGATCAGTCGGAGGTGCGGGAGCAATTTCTAGGCCTGGTAGCAGCAGGACGAGACACGACTGCCAGTCTGATGAGCTGGGTGTTTTACTGCCTTGTGCGAGATCCAAGAGTCTTTTCCAAGCTCAGGGGGATTATTCTAGAGGAGTTTGGCCCATACAGCGCGGATACGAGTGTGGCGTTGCGGGACATCACCTTCCAGAAATTGAAGGGATGTCGATATCTGCAGCACGTCTTGAACGAGACTCTCCGCCTTCACACCACCATCGCTTTCAACAGCCGCATGGCCGTCAGAGACACCACGTTGCCCACCGGTGGTGGCGAGAATGGGACCAAGCCCGTTTTTGTACCTGCCGGCACAGAAGTGAATTTCTCGGCCCATGTGATGCATCGCCGGAAGGACATATGGGGCCCCGACGCCGATGCGTTTGTGCCGGAGCGGTGGGAGGCAAATAGGCCAGGCTGGGCTTTCGTCCCGTTCAACGGTGGGCCGAGAATCTGCATTGGACAGCAATTTGCGTTGACGGAGGCGGGCTATGTGATTGTCAGGCTTTTGCAGCGATATGAGGCGATCGAGGGACTGGATGTTGATCACACGCGGGACTATCATCATTTTACTGTGACTTGCAGTCCGGGAACGCCGAATAAAGGGGACGAGGCTGTCAAATGTCGCTTGAAAGTAGCCACTAAGTAACTTGAGGAAGAGAAAAGTTTGACAACTGAATGAGCTTAGGGCCACTGAGTAAAACTGCCCAGGTTAGTTGTGGAAGAAGAAGCAGCAGCAGATCAATGACATCAGGAGAATGCGACCCTAGACGCCTAGGAACCTTTGAAGACGGTAAACGGCGCCCAAGCAGCTTGCAAATTGTGACTACTTGGTAGGTACTCAATACAAGTAGTGACTAAAAATGCCTAATTAGATGAGTCCTCAAACGTATAGCACCTCGCGGTTCGTGGCTTATCGAGACACTAGCATCTTTACCTGCTTCTGGGCCTCTGAGGCAACCTCCCTCGATCGGTTCAACACAAAGCGCAGAACATCTGGGCGTTTGACAACCGCTGTAGCCACAACCACAGCAGAAATGCCCAAGATCCATGGGAGAGCCTTTTGCAACCCTACTCTGGCTACCATCCTCACGAACATCCGCTGCCGTTCGTTTACCCGCTTGATATGCGCCTCTCTCGGGTTGTTCTTCGGGAACGGCACCTCCGGCACCTCCTTACCCAGGAAGGCGCAAATCGGCCCCCACCCGTCCTCCAACTTGAAGTCCAAGAGCCGTTCTGGCGGCACCGCGGTGCGGATATCCGCGTAGTGCCGCCGATACCGATCCCGCGCCTTCGCCCGCAGCTCGGCCACGTCGCGCGCCTCGAAGAAGCCCAGCATGACCTTACGGATCGTCAGCCCCGTCTTGCCGCCGAGCAGCGGGGCCAGGACGTTCGTGAAGAGGTCCCAGCCCCAGGTGGTGCCGATGATCGCGTCCTCCAGGCTGGCGTACCACTTCTCGATGTCGCGCTCCACGATGATGACCTTGGCGGCGGGGTACGCCTCGATCAGGTCCAGCGCGAAGAACGAGCCCATGTCGGTGATGGCTTCGCAGCGCCCGAAGAGCAGGTCCCACTGCTCTTTGGTGAATGGCTGCCCCGTGTACGTGGGCAGAGAAGGGAAGCTGGCATCGCACGCGTCGCTGATGATGGGCCAGTCGCGTGGGGAGGCGGTGATTCCGTGGTGGACGTCTTGGTAGCCCAGGATTTTGAGGGCCTCGGTGATTGAAGAAGAGCCTGAAAAATCCTGAGTCAATGATCTATGACCTATCTTTCCTTGGGTCGGGGGTCCTCTCACCAGTGCGAACGACGCCAAGGGAAAGGACTTGCGTCTCACGCGCAGGCAGCACAAGGCTGGTGTCCCGCGTCCACTGTACTGTCATTGTAGTTTTAAAACCTCTAGATAATGTCTGAACATGTAATTTCTTAGTGTGATCACGCAGAGTGTCTCGTGAAAGGGGTATCCGCTGTGTTGTACCAAAGTAGAGTTCTGCTTTCCCTACGGAGCCCGTAGTAGTGGCATATCACTTGAAGAGCAGCACCACATGTCTTTCACGCAAACCGGTACTGCGGTGGTTTGCTTGAAATGCCAGTCTGGCCCAGTCACACAGTGCTACTCACGGAATACGTACCCAGGTAGTCCCCCTGTGTTGAGAACCATCACGAGAATCCTTGTTGCCGGGAATCAGATCCACTTGCCATGGTCTGGGGACGTTTCGTCTGTGGGGGCCATGAACCCACAAGTGCTTCTGTGGGAACAGTGCGGTCCAGATAATTTGACAGTGCTATATCTTCAGAGTCAACAACCATGAACGGATCATCCCTCCATTATGAGACAAAGTTCAAGACCAATACCATCAGAGAAAGCGGCACGTGTCACGAACTTGTTGAGTGACCATCGACTAAAGAGTTTCCTTGCGCGTATGCATGCTGACTCGGTGTCATGAAGAGGGTATTTGGGATATGTCGATGGTTCAACTTAACTCTCAGGCCGATATCGTCACCCTGCTCAGAAAGAGGTCCACTGTAGACTACAGCAGTTCCAACGTCTGCTGGAGGCACGTGATCAGCTCCAACTACGAGTGACTGGCGCATTTGGATAGAATGAGAGTCCATATCGGCCTTACTTGATACAGCATTAGTTTAAGCGTTGTACTCAGTTCAGAAAAAGTACCTAGGTATCTTGTATTTCATTAAAGATACCCACATAGGTGCTCGAAACTCCAAATCAGGCCAGCGTCACGCCACACGGCTTAGTTAGAAAGTAGTGAGCTTGGTAACACTGTTGCGGGAACGTGTTTGCGTCTGAAATAAAGGGGGGGGGGGGGGACCCCTTTTTCCGGACCACAACCCCATAAAATTAGGAACTTAGGATTTTTTTGCGGCCCCTGGGGAACCAAAAAAATTTTTTTTAAAACCT
>PYFS01005007.1:0-28186 GCA_003671545.1 Ophiognomonia clavigignenti-juglandacearum | reverse complement strand
CCACAGGCCGCCCCTGAGGCTGAAGCCAACGCCAAAGCCATCCCCCTCCACACCCAACCCCAACCCGGATGGCGCGCAGCACTCCCACTAGAAAAAACACAACCGCTCACTCCGCGTACCCAACCATCAGCGCACAGCACTCCCACTCCGCGCCCGCCGTCTGCCTCCACACCGACGACGTGACCGCCTCGACCTGCTCGTTGTCCTTCTTCTTGTCGCCCATGCGGTACAGCGTCAGCCGGCACATGGTCGCCATGCTCATCAGCCCGATCTGGCTGACGACGCGCGTCTCCTTGTGGATGCGGTACGACGTCCACGGCGCGACACCCTCGCCCTGCAGCTTCTCCTCGAGCTCGTCGCGCGTCGTCGGCTCCGCGCTGCCCAGCGTCACCGGGTCGATCACCATGCAGTCCTTGGCCATGTACTCGAGCACCGCGTCCGGCTCGTCGCAGTACGCGCGCCACAGCAGCGTCTCGCAGTCGATGGCGTCGGCCAGGTTGCGCTTCGCGATCGTGTTGCGCTCCTTCTTGGGCGGCTTCTTGGCGCCGCGGTCGTTCTTGACCTCGGACCCGCCGGGGCCTTGCATGCCGCCCACTTTCCTGTGGTCTTGTTGGCCGCCGCCGCCGCCAGAGCCGCCGAGGCCGCCCGTGAGGCCGTTGGTGAGCCCGCCCAGGCCGCCGCCTTGAGTGAGCCCGCCCGTCACGCCGTCGAGGGGCAGGCCGCCGCCGCCGCCGGTGAGGCCGCCTACTGCGCCGAGGGGGTTGCCGCCGCCGGTGAGGCCTTTTGTTACGCCGGTGAGACCGCCTAGACCAACCATTTTGAGGTTTGTGGGGGTTTCTTTTGTGAGTTGGGTTTGTGGGTTGGGTTTATAGGACACCAAGGGTGTGGATTGTAGTGGTTAGGTTTACTTGAGTCGTGTGTAAGACGTGAGGATCCAGGGAAGGAGGAGTGTGGAGGTATAGTTGTTTCGTATTCTGAAGGAAATATAGATGGTACGGTATACTTCCTGGGTCAAATACTTGAACGTCCAAGCTTGGGATATATGAATGAATGCCAGGGCAAACAGCTTTCAAACAAGAAAGATCAACTCGATCGAAAGCCTGCGTAATGATCTATCCAACCCTGGGCAGACCTCGCATAGTTTATCACGTTTGAAGCTTGCCAGGCACCATTACCATTGAAGGAAGAGGTGGGAGGGGGAAGAGGCCACAAAAACAGGATATTTGGCGATGGCCCTCTGACGTCAAGTGCCATGTTGGATCAATGTGCTTGGGGGCCCCGGGGGAAACCCCTGGAGTAACACGAGCAAGCCACAGCCCTACATTGACGCAAGAATGCATGGCGTCCGCCGCATCATCACCATGCGTTGGAAGGGTCTGGAATCGGAAGCTTTGGGGGCTGATCACTGCTGTGGAGTTTCAAACAGGTTGTTTGTCAGTTTGTTGGTGCAGATGATCCCGATGGTTTTGGTTGTTTTGGTTCGCTCGGGTCCCCGCTGCATGTGATGACAGCGGCTTGTGGTCGGTGCCGATGCGGCCCGTGGTGATGGGTCCCCTGTGCTATTCTTGCGTGAGTGCTTTGCGGACATCATTTTCGAGGACGTTTTGATCCTGCGTCTCTTCCGTCTTGTTGTTGTGGGATGTTGTGATTAAGAATATGAAGAGAGCAAACGTTGTACAATGCAAGTCATGCACTTGCAGAACGGATGCCCATGTGAGGACAGAATGCAAACCCAGAATGTAGCATTAGAGCTCCTTCGGCCAAGTGAGCAGGCCAATGAAGAGACACCAGCAGCCCCCCATCACTACTAAGTACCTTTGTCTCACTCGTCCGAATAGAGTCTCCACCCCGGATCATTGCTGTTCACACGTGCTTACACTGAACTCTTTCGCCCAGATTCAGTCCGCTGAGTTCAAGACGCTCAAGAAGACACTGATCCTGGTTTCATGCCCCAATGCACTTAGCCGTCCTCGCTCTCTCGAAACACCACTATGTGTGCTCCCAGGTGCAACTATCATTCCCACGGCTGTTCCGGGCTAGGATGCCAACTTGCGCCTGTATCGTCCTTTTCCGAGATGCAGAAGGATCCTAGCCGGTCAGTTCTGGGCTGGTCCTCGGTAGTCACGAACTTGCATGATGGGTAGTACAAGACCATGAGATAACATCGTGTCTCTGGCCGGCCCGCAGGCCTTGACGAGCATGCTCACAGTGTCCGCTCGCCTGGACATTTCCACGGGCTGGCCTCCCACAGTTGGTTGCGTCGATGCAGTGCCATTCGCGTCTTTCACGCATCCTCACACGCCATGATGGGTATCGCGTGGTATTGGACTCGTGTAACAACCTTGACGGCCTGGTGAAGATGGTCGGACCCTCCAAGACGGTGGGCTTGAACAGGTGATTCGATGTCTCATATCTTTTGTCGGAGTGGCCTTTTGATCCACAAATCAGTGTTGAGCACAAGGGCTACTCATTTGGAACCCTGCTCCCCATCCTTCTTCTCCACCGAGGCCGGCCTCTTGACCAGAATCTCATCCACCACACCAGCCTCCTTCGCCTCCTCCGCCGTCAAGTACTTGTCCCTCTCCATCATATCCTCCACCATCGAGATAGTATACCTCTCATGCCCCGCCGCCCCATTCAAATGCTTCCGCACAATCTCGTTGATCTGCCCGCGCGTGCGCTGAATCTGCGCCGCGTAAATCATTATGTCCGACGCCTGGCCCCGCGTCCCGCCCAGCGGCTGGTGCACCATGATGGAGCTGTGCTGCAGCGCGTATCGCTTCCCGGCCTCGCCGCCCATCAGCAGGATCGCGGCCATGCTGGCGGCCATGCCGACGCACACGGTCGACACGGGCGACTGGATGTAGCTCATGGTGTCGTAGATGGCCAGCCCGGAGCTGACCTCGCCGCCGCCGGAGTTGATGTACATGGTGATGGGTTTCTCGGGGGCGTCGGACTCGAGCCAGAGGAGTTGGGCGACGATGGCGGCCGAGACGGTGTCGTCGATGGGGCCGTTGAGGCAGACGATGCGTTCCTGGGGGAGGGGAAAGACACGAGTTAGTCGCGGTGGTATGGAGGGCGGAGTAATAAAGAACTGCCTGCTAGTTACACACCTGTAAAAGCTTGGAAAAGATGTCGGCTGGTCAAATATCAGCAAGCTTGTCGTCCACAACGCGCATCAAGCGGGGGAGCTCCTCCAGCGGTGACGCACATGTCCTCCAACCCCCAGACTATTTCAATCAGCGTGTGTCCTCAAGTACCGGAAGGGACCGCGACGCTGGGGCATACTGTGACTTCTGTGATGTACGGCATCGGAATGCTAGATCGCTGGGGAGCAGCAGCGGAAGCAGAAGAAGGGACGCCGCTGTAGTTTGGGAACTGCGAGAAGTTGCGCCTGCGCGTAGTGGCGAGGCTGCGGAGGAGACGCCATGCCGACCGTTGGGTGTTCATGGTCGTCGCGGCGGTCTGCGTGCTGGGCCGTCGCGTGGGTGAGGAGTCGTGGTGGTGTCGAGGTGGAATTGGAATGGAGGAAGAAAGAAAGTTGAAGCGATGTCTGGATGTTTGCTGCCCGGGGCCGAGAACATGGATCCTAGCTCCGTCCGCAGCGGGATCCGGGCTTGAAGCCAGGGGGGGGCCCTGTCGCATCTGGCAGGCCTCAAAATCTCAATGAACCTCGACATCAAGCGCAAATAACGTGAAACCCACTTATACACTCTGGTCATTGTTGGCTTTTCTCGGTGAGAAGAACTCCGGTGGAAGAGATGAGGCGTTTTGCCCAGTTAAAGATCAGTCCACCAGCTTCAAGATCAACCACGAGACTATGTCTTCCTGCAGGACGCTCATATTCGACTCAAGACGGCCATGATGGCGAAGGCGATGGCGATGAGACCACTACTCCGCAAGGGCAAGCACTCCAAGATCAAGACGGACAGTTCGCGACGACTTCAAGAGAAAAGCGCAAGAAAAAGCCCAAGCCGTTGAGGTTTGAATTTGATGGCACCTGGACCGGAGTCAACCCCACAGACAAGACTATCAGAACCGCAGTGGGCTCCCTACCCATCTCACCATTAATGGATCCCACCTTTCGCAAAGCCAGGAAGCTCGTCGTCAAGAAGAAGAAGAAGCCAGCTCCGTATGATAAGACGAGCCGTCTCCGACAGCGGACAATGGATAATGTCTATGGTAAGGATAAACTCCGTCACACACCAGAAAGGAGGGAGGGAGGTGCTGACTTCAGAACATAGCGCAAATGCTGGCACAACCCATTAGGCAATGTGCCGTCACCAGAGCACGCTTACCGACACCCTTCCTACAAGGCTTTGGTCTTGTCGCCCATCCAGACACCAACGCCTTGTGGTGGGTTCCCGCAGCGTTTGCAGAGAAACCCAAGCCACCTGCCGATGAGAATGCACCTCCACCTGTCGAAGAGGATCAAGCTGCCGCGACGGTTGAGGCTTCTTCCGAGGGCGAAGTCTCGGGCTCTGTTGTACAGGACTTAACCAGTCAAAACGATGCCGACTCTACCTTTTTCGACGATGCCGGAGACTCCTCACCACCCGAGCCCGCAGAGCCTGCGCAAGCCAGAGAGCCGGCCTCCTCAGAATCCGACCCAGCCTTAGAGGAAGAACAAGAAGACGAAGACGAAGACATCCCCCAAAAGGACCAATTCTTCGCGCCCGCCCGCGTCCTCAACCGCCAAGACCTCCTGCACGAGTTCACGCAGCCCCGATCCCACGAGCACAGCCACGGCTGGTACCGCTTCGCCGCGCACCGCAGCGTCGGCATCAGGGCCCAGCAGGCCGCCTGGCGGCCCGACATGCACGACGTGCTGCGCGAGCACCTGCGGGCGCGCATCGTGGACGACCTCGTCGCCGCCGCGCGGGCGCAGCACGGCAAGGACGGCGAACTGGCGGGCATGCGCAGCTTGGTGGTGCTGAAGCGGGTCGAGTACGGGGTCAAGCTGCAGAACAAGGCGTGCTATCTGCTGCAGGCGCCGGGCGGCGGCGGCGGCGGCGAGTTTGTCAGGCCGTTCAATTACTTGGAGGTGCCCGGGGTGCCGGGCAGTGCGAGGCCCGCGTATCGTCTGGATTGGCTGCTGGGCCGGGAGCAGCTGCGGCGGTGGTGGAAGGAGGCGCCGCGGTTCCAGGAGGCGAGGCTGGTGCTGTTGAAGGGGAGGAGGCACTACGCGCTGAACAAGAGGATGTGGATGCTCGAGGGCTACTTGGCGGACTACTCCAAGCTGGTGGCGGGACAGACGGCGCGGGACGACACTGACGACGGGACAGACGCGATCGATGCAGCATTGAAAGCAGCATACGGTGTTGACGAACATGGAGGCACGCCTGTCGATACAGATGCATCTTCCAGGGCAATGAATTGGCTCTACAAGAGTTGAGTACCTGCCTCTCGATACACAAGCCGGTCCCTTTGGGGGGATTATATGGCCTGGCCATGATATCCCGAGTCTGAACTCTTGATGGGAGGCATTCCGAAGCACCCATTGCGTGAGACGACAGTGATCTCTCCACGGCGCGATCATCTCATTCACTGGAGCTCAGCTTTGCCGGCGCCGGACCGGCCTTGGAGAGCCAGTGCCTGTGGCTGTGTACTCAACATATGGCTTCTTTCTCATGCCTTCCGCCGAGGTACTCACGCCGAGTTTCTTAGCAGAGGTGGAGATGAGAGTGGAAGTGGTCACGCTGGGAATGCGCGTCGGACACCGAGCAGAGTTCTCTCTGCCTCAAACTTCCAGCGTTGCTAGGTATCATTGGTCATCCAGGCTGTGTTGGTAGAAGAGCAAGGAATCGCAGACGGTCCAACAATGGCCATAAACACCAGCAAAAACACGGGCTCTCAGGATGTTTGTTGGTCCCAGTCAGCTGTCAATGCGGCCGGCCTGGGTGAGGCCAGCCCGGCCTGCGGCCACTTTTGGAAGACCCACTCAATGCAACAACATCAGGTCACTGAGGATTTCAAGAATCGTTTGCAGCCCTTCGCATTCATATCGGTGGTGATGAATGAGTGGTCCAGGGAATCCTGAACAACGCCGGTTAGTGGTCACAGTGGAGTACTTGCGGCCAGTCCTCCCAGCTGGGTGCCATTTCGCAGGATTATGAAGGAATCACGCTCCACAGGGCGAAGCCATTCATACACCACTATCAGAAATCAGATAGTCAACATGGGCAGACATCTGGCTCAAACTTGTCGCAGAGACTATTTTCGGAAGCCAGGCTTGACCTTCCCGCCAAATTTTTGGGCCGCAGCCATCGAGAACCACGGTGGGTCGAACGTCCACGCGAAGAGCCTTGCCTACCAGTTCGTGTCCATGCTTCAGCTCTGAGCGCATATGCCCTTTTTAAGTGGTTTTCTATGAAGAACTCAGAGCTAGATCTCTATCTTGTCTTCAAGTCCTGTCATTGTCACACACACACACACACACCATTGCATTAAACAGCCATCTTCAAGTACGATTCTTCTTCTTCATCGCCTCCCGTCTTTCTCCTCATCACCAACAGTCCACTCAAAAAATGCCCGCCTTCAAGCCTCAAAAGTGCAGCCTCAGCGGCACCGCCGGCCACCCCAACCCATGCCCCGACGAAAAGTGCCCCGGCCACCGCCGCGCTCAGAGGGCAGCCGCTCCCACCGCCGCCGGGCCCAGCACCACCACCACCTCCTCCTCCTCCGCGCCCACCGCGTTCACCCCGAAGAAGTGCAGCATCCCAGGCCACCCAGACCCCTGCCGCGACCCCGCGTGTCCCGGCCACCTCCGCCGCGAGAGGCAGCTCGGCCCGGACAAGACGCCCGCGCAGAGCGCCAAGCTCCTCAGCGGCGGCGGCGGCGGCGCTCCACGCACGCGCGCGGAGCGCGGCAACGCCGACGTGGCCGCGGAGAACCACATGGAGGCGATCGAGCGCGACCTCGCGCGCCTGCGGGTCGATCCGTCCGCGCCGCTGAACGACCCGGTCGTGCCCAACCCGAACCTGTCGATGCGCAAGGCGGACCCGCGGCTTCTCGCGGTCAAGCAGAACCAGGCCGAAGCGGCGAGGGCAGAAGCCAAGAAGCCCCTGAACCGTGCGAAGGCTGCTGTGGACGGGATGAAGGATAGGGTTGTGCCGTCTTCGAGCAAGGATGCGAAGAAGTGAGATGGGATGGTGGTGTTTGACCAATGACTACTTTGGTATACTAGACCCTGCAGGCAGGTAGCCACAAGGAAACCCAACAGCCGGTTCTGTTAGCCTCGTTTACAAATAGAATACTTCCCCCAACATCAGCCAAGCAGCCATAAAGGCTGACCATCTAGCTTCAGCTCATATCTTCACTTCGCCGGCAGCCGCTGCGTCCAGCTTCTCCTTCGCCAGTGCTTCCTCCGCGTCCTTCTTGAGAACCTCCCTGCGATGTTCTTCCTTCGCCGTTTCCTCCACTTTGATCTTCTCCTTGTCTGCCTCTGTCAGAGTCTTCCCACGTGCTGCAGCCGATCGTGACCTACTAGCGATCGCTCGATCGACTATGTCCTTCACCGGTCCCAAGATTTCCAGCATTTCCAAGTATTCGCACTATGTCCAGACCAGAACCAGGTTAGTCACGTGTCCAGCAAAATGATAGGATATACCGGCACATATCGTCGACATACCATTGACTTATGCCCTCCCCACAAGCCCTCAGTAATCTTCCACTGGTGGTCGTAGTAACAGCGCTTCGACGGCACGCACAGGACACCACACGCCCTCTCAGCAAGATCCACCTCCGCGAGCTCCGCCCCTAACAGCCTCGTTCTGTCGACCTGGTCGGCTGGGTAGTACTTGTCGCAGATAAGGGCGATGAGATGGGGCCGCGGCTCGGAGGTTTGGATCTGCATGAAGTCGTAGAACCCGCCGGGCTGGTCCTTGGGGCCGCGCCACGCCGGCGCGATCCAGCCCTTGTCCGCGACGTAGACGTATCCCTCTTCCTTCCACGTCTCGATCCAGCGGAGGCGGACGCAGTAAGCGACGAAGGCCTGATTTGTGTGGACGGAGATTAGCACCTAGGTAGTGGACTGCAGGTTGATCCCACGGCCGTTGGAATATAGTATATACTCACTATGAGCAATCCCCAGAAGAAAGATCTGGCGCCCATCTTGTAACGGCTGTAGGAGTTTGCTGGGGACGTTCGATCAAACCAGGGTCGTGTTGTGACGAGATCGTGGAGTTGTAGAATACGGACGAGGCGCGAGAAACAGTGCGGAAGAGAGATGTGTGGAGCAGCGAGTTGCCAAAGATGTGAGCTTGGTCTGCTAAATGATTTTATTGCATATGCGTACGTATGTACATATCTGTGAATAGAACAGATGCAGTGCGTAAGACCAGCCGCTCCTTTCATTACTCAAGCTTCAACGAAAGGACCAAGCTGCATCCGGCTGGGCTGCCCAGGCCTTTCACGAACACAATACCTTAGCATATTCTGTCAGTCTCTTTGTCATAATGGACCATAGAACTTTGGCATAGCCTGTCAATATGGCCATGCACCCTGAGAGCTTGCAGAAACCAAGGCCCACTCTTGTGTCACTGTAGAAGAGCTACTCCTGGCAACTTAGACACAGTACCATAATAAAGAAATAGATTGAATGGCCTTGTCTATCATAGATCACAAAGCTACTCGGGCTCTAGGTATATCTCATGTTGCTACCATGATCTGAGCGTTTGGTCGCAATACAGATGTCGAGTTTGCTCTTGTCGCCTTCATGCCTTTCTGTCCTTCTTTCCCCTTTTTGCTTTCTCCACCATTGTAGCCTCTCGAACTATGGCTGTGGTCTTGTTGAATTCTGCCTCATCAGTCTTCAGGATTTTGTCTCGTTGTTACTGTCGCAACCCTTTGAAACGTTCAACTTGCTTCTCTTTCTCCTTATCTCTCTCCTTCATAATCATCACCAGCTCGCACTATATCGAAGCAGTTAGCTACCGTCAGCTCGGAAAATGCACGACAAGACTAGTCTGCTCGAAAGCACAGCGAAAAAAACAAAAAAAATCACTCCAGAGCTTCTACTTACCGGAGTCTTCAATCCATTCCATTGCCCTTGCCGGTTGTCAATATGATAATCGTAAAGACACCGGACGTAATCCCTCCGCAGCGTCTCCCACGCATACAAAACAGCCTTGACCGCAGCCCTATTGCCATCGTTCACGATACCATGAGGAGCGAGTTTACCGTGTAAAGCCGTATGCGCATTCTTCCGTGCTTCTTCCGAGGCCGAGTAGTCGACGCCGAGGATCTGATATGCGTCCGGGTTCGTTTTGGGGCCGGTCCAGCCTTGCCGGTTCCGGACGCCGTCGTGGAAGAAGCCCTGCACTGCTCTGAAGTATTCTTCGATGGGATAGGTGGAGTCCATTCTGTCGATTTGTGTGTGAATGTGGTTGTAGCCGTCAAAGTACCGATAGTCGTTCAGAGTGAGATCTTCCTCGCGGTCTAGATCGCGGATGATCCAGGAGCCGTAGAAGACCATCAAGAGGATGAAGAGCTCAGTTTTGCTCAAGATTGCCATTTTTACCTATAACATGGTCACGGGAGAAGGATCAGTAGACCGGATGTGCGAGAGTAGTTGAGGTATTCGTGAAGGATATGAACACATGTCCAGGTAGTCATCATCAGCGTACAGCGTAAGCACTTTTGTCCTTCCCAAATGATGGGCGTTCTTTCATAAATAATGCCCTCAACTGAAAATTGCCGCTTCCAGTTTAGGAGCAATCAGACCGGTCTGTCGTAAATAAAAGCCCCTTCTGTGGGTAATTTCTTTGTCTTGTTACCAGCCGCAAGGTCCATTTTGTGCGTCATGAACACTACAGCTCGAAAGAGCACGGAATTTGCAATGGAAAGTCAGAACGCGCGCAGAAGACGGTTGTGACCTTGAATTTGGAATTTTGGTACTTTCCCGAGGTCATTGGATTTTGTAGACGTTGTGGGATTTGTTGCGCTGCGAGGAACCTGCGTGGAGCTCAACCAGCACTGTTCCGCAGGGGCGCCGTCACGGCTGTGTGGTACATCACTCAAGAAACTTGGCCAATACTGGAGTGCATATGCCCCAGAAGTTACCAGAATGAATATACCAACTTCATATTCAAGCTTGACCTACTCGGAACAAATCAAAAACTGTGGATGAGAAAAGCTGTTTCACCACGCTGACGTAACCCGAATTGAGCTGAGGTTATCTCCAAGCGCCGCCCCGCCCCCGAACCGGCAAGCCACACCCACAGCACACGCACACTTGTAGACCGTTCATTCCTTAGAACACGCCTCTCCCGATTCCCACGCATCTGTAACCTAGCCCAACGGTACAATGGCTTCGTCCACAAAGATCCCCATCATCGACATCTCCGCCACCACCGACGAGGAGCAGGAGAAAGTGGCCAAGGAGCTAGTCGAGGCGGCTATCGAGCATGGCTTCGTGTACATCCGCAACCGCGGCGCCGACATCCCCGCGCACGCGGTAGACGAGGCATTCGATCTGGTGTGTTGTCTCTCTCTCTCCTCCCTCATGTGTGGCTGTGCCCGATAAAATATCAGCTGCTGCTTTGAGTGCGAGTGTTGACATGAGACCCCGAGAGCAGGGCAGGAGAATCTTCGCGGCGCCGGTGGAGGAGAAGCAGAAATGCACGATCCAGAAGAACAACCGGGGATGGTCTAGCATGAACTATGAGACGCTGGACCCGAAGAATCAGAGGGTGAGTCTTTCATCTGTGCTCATACATACTCCTTACTGCCGGCATCAGCTAACTCTCGCACCAGGTGGGCGATTTCAAGGAGTGAGTTTTCTGCGCCAGAGCAGTCCAGTCATCTCACACCAAAACGCATGGCTGACACGCCGGCCTCCTCCTCCCAGAGCATTTAACTTCGGCGACTTCATAGACGGCAAAGCCCAGCAACCCATCCCCGCCAGCCTGGCTCCATACGAATCCCAGATCAGCTCCTTCTGTGCGTTCACTCTCCCCTGTCTCAACCACCCACCCACTCAACCCATCCATCCACACACACTAACCCCCCCACCTCCCCTCCCCCCCACACAGACAACCACTGCTACACCCTCTCCCTCAAACTCAACCACCTCCTCGGCATCGGCCTCGCCGTGCAGCCCCCGACCTTCTTCCACACCCGCCACCTGCGCCAGCACGGCCCCACCGGCAACATCCTGCGCTTCCTCTACTACCCGCCGCGCGCCGCCCTCACGCACACGGCCCTCCCGCCCAACGCGGCCGACGACGTCCGCGCCGGCGCGCACTCCGACTACGGCTCCATCACGCTGCTCTTCCGCCTGCGCGGCCAAGCCGGGCTCGAGCTGCTCGACTCTGCCTCTGCCAACAACAACGACGCGTGGGTGCCGGTGCCGGTGTCCCCGCCCGGCACGGACGCCGACCCGTCGCCGCCGATCCTCGTCAACATCGGCGATTTGCTGAGCTACTGGACGAACGGGCTGCTGCGGAGCACCGTGCACCGCGTGGTATTCCCGCCTCCGCCTCCTTCGTCTTCCTCACCCTCGCCGGAAGAGGAAGCAGAGGAAGAAGAAGAAGCACGGTACAGCATCGCCTTCTTCTGCCACCCCGTCGGCACCACCACGCTGGAGCCGGTGCCCAGCGCGCGGGTGGCGGCGCATGTGCCGCCCGAGGGGTTTGAGGGGCGGGGCGGCGCGGAGAAGGGCGCGATCACGGCGGATGAGCACTTGGGGATGCGGTTGCGGGCTAGTTATCTGAAGATGTATGAGAAGGAGAAGGAGAAAGCGGGGACGACATGAGGAGGAGGGGGGAATGATATGAAGTGCAACGTGCTATTGCTGTGCCAGTGCTCTACTCTTATGCACCTATGCTGTGCTGTGTCGACATGTTCACCCAAGCAAATGCCAAACCCAGGACGAGACAATCAACACCCAACGCCTCGCAATGAAAACCATAACAGACCCGCCCCTCTATCTATTCCCAATGTCACCCATCAATCCAGTAAAGCAATCCTACACCCCGAACCAACAACGCCTGCCTTCCCCACTCAACAAACGCCAACATAATGCTTACTCCACAACTCCTTCGCGTGCGCCCCCGTTCCGACCTTCTGCCTCGTTCCCCTTCCATCGCTCCTCTTCTGCGCGAGCTCCGCCTCCGTGACGGCCTCCACCAGCCGCCAGTCATATGCAAGCACCCTGAAGCCCGGCCCACCACTCAGCTTCCGCAGGAACTCCTTGGTCTCCTCTAAGCGCTTCGCCTCCACCAGCACCAGCCGGCGCGGAGCGCAAGACCCACCCGGTTGTAGCTCGGCAGCCGCATGCCATGAGGCAATGTCTCGATAGACCGCCCTGACTCCGTGGCTCGGGAGCAGGTTATCGTACAGCCACGGCAAGTTAGCTATACATGGCGACAGCAGGACGGAGTAGTCTGCCAGGGCACAAGTCGCACCGGCATGGCTGCAGACTGGCCCGTTGGTGGCTGTCGGTGCTGCGCCGCCTTCTTGCGATCCCCGCGATGCTTTGGTTGGGCTCGAAAAGGCCGCGGCGGTCTGGAATGAAGATGCGGTGGGACGGCGCGCTGGGGTCGGACTTGATTTGGCTGTCTTTGGCTCGGGCACCGTGTCGAAGCGTGACAGCCGCGGGGCAGAGGAGGGTTGGCCATTTGTCTGGGACGACGCCGTAGAGGTAATATCTTCCAGCGGCTGTCGTACACTCTTCTGGCTGCCGTGAGGACTTGAAGGCCCTGTCAGGTCCAGGACCTCTGTCCGTGGTCTGGCACGCTGAGCAGAGTCTGGTGATGCTTCTCGCCGTCGCTTACAGGGTGACTGCCCCCCGGGAGAAGCTTGGGGGCGTGAGGCTTCAGACGGCACAGGAGATCGAACGTCAGGAGACACAGACTTGGCAGCTGAACCTCGCAAGAATGTTTCAATATCACTGGCTCCAGAAGCCTGGCTCGCACTCTGAATGATTGTCATGTTGTTTGCGATCATCTGATTCTCTGCCTTTCGTCGCCGCTTTGACTCGGTGTCCTCTAGCTTCTTGATCCACTCCAACAGCTCTTGACTCTCTGTATCGTCGGTGCGAGTGTCATCGCTTTTCGCGAGCTTCTGAAGCTCGTCGAAACTGACGCAATCCTGCCACTGCCTATCGGTGTGGATTTTCGAGACATAGGGAAATCGAAGGCCCCAGAAACTGGTGTTGCTCTCCTTGTGAAAGTCAAAACAAGTCATGTCAAACACGGCTGGTTCGAGAAAGACTGCTGTCATCTTCTTGCCTTTCATAATACCTTCTGGCGCGTCAATGAGCAGCTTGTCGTTCTCCTCGGGCAAGACGTCCATGACAAACACGTGACGCGAAAAGTACTCAGCCATGGTCGGGTTCAGTTCCACCTCGTTGACCACCTTGAAGTGTGGCTTGGCCTGGAAGCGAATGGCCAATTCCTTGTTCGTGAGACAGCCAAGGTAGAAATGCGTGAACTTGATATTGGGCAGGCCAAGAACCTTTGCTGCAGTTGGATCATGGCGACCACCGATGACAGCAAAGTCTCCGACATCTCCCAGGTCCTTGATGTATCCCTTTTTGAGCTTCAGGCAGCAAGACTCGTAGTGACGGCGGGGCACGCCAAAGTTAAAGTACGGCTCATCCGCTTTCAAGACCAGTCCTTCCTCTCTATTGGTGATGCACGTGGCAAAGGCCTCGCGGAGCTCCTCACCGGCAGTGCGTGAGGAGAAGTTGATGATGCGAGACTCGACCAATGCAGCCTGACCCTCCTTACATCGAACCATGGAAGAAAGCCGCTTCCGGCGGACAGAGTGAGTTTGATTCAGCATCGACTGGTCGTCCACGAGCAAGACATCAAACCAGACGATCATCAAATGCTCCCAATCGTGAGCCTGGCTATCCTCACTTGTGCCGATGAATCGTCCCGACCTGTTGATATGTTTGCGGATCTTCTCAAAGCCAAGGATCTTCTTCTCGAGATCGCTGTAGACCACCAACTCGCCCTCAAGAATGCACCGCTCCTTGAACTTGCACGCATCAGTGCCAAGCCCCAGTGAAGTCTCGATGGCTGAGTGTAACCTTTTCCGGTCGGTTGTAGAGTCCTTGCCGCTTTTCGAAAAGATCTGAATCCGCTCCGGGCCTTTCTTGGACAAGTCGACATGAACCTGGCAGTACTCCCCATCCATCTTTGTCTCGCAGCTCATCCATCCGTGGCCCATGTCGAGGCAATGCTTAATCCCACGGGCCTTGATCCACGTCTGTCGGCCGACCTTGACACCAACTTTGGGCTTGATGAGGCTCGAGAGAACAGACCTATTGAGACTGATCCCACGAGTATTGGCGACGCGCAAATGTTGGTTGAGGAGATCCACAGCGACAGCAAAATTGTCGTGTATTTTGAGCGTCGGTGGCAGCAAGTCATGGAAGGACTTGTAGACTGTGTTTTCAGGCACAACCACTGGCTGGAAGTTCTTCAAGACCAAACGACAGAACCATTTGGCGTCTCGAGGGGAGAGTCTCCTGCTGAATAGACTCGCCAAGAGGTGGTTGTCTCTTCCGAGGCTGGGAGTTGACGCCGGACGTGACGACCTCACAGCAGGGGAGCTGAAGGAAACGGTGGAAGCCAGCTGATGTAGGGTTGTGTCAACTTCTTCGACGGTGACTGGCTGTCGCACATCGTTTGGAGTCTGAGCCATGACGTCCTCGACGCAGTCCGCAAGGTCTAGACCGGCGCGTGGGTCCGTCTCCCATCGTCGCAATAGTTCCTTGCGCCTCCCTAGTCCACAGGCATTGGAAACAATACGCTCCAATGACTTTTCCTTGATGTTGAAGACTCGATCGGTACGCCTCTCCGGGAGGAGTGTTGAAAGCAGCGCCACCGGGTCGACATCCTGTGCGTGAATCAAGTCGCGATTGTCGTCGAACCATTTTCTGGTGATAATTACGCTGCCTCTGGGGCGCTTCCGGTTCTGGTCATTGTCGAGATCCTGCAACAGATCACACACGAAGGGGAAGGCAAACGGCATGGCCCAGGGCTTTATGAAGCAAGATACCCAGCCAAAAGCAATGTTCGATAAAGCAAAAGAACAAGAGCAGGCTGATGCCAGTGATGATGAAGCAAAGAAGATTCAGCCAGCCATCTGATCAGGCAGAAGCGGTAAGTGTAACTGTCTGACACTGCATTGTTAGTGTGTCCCCCAAAGACATAGCAGGCTACCCTCCTTTACAGCAATCAATGGAAGGCGTGTGACCTTGATAGACGCGACGGCAGGACGGGAAGCGTGTCTGTGACAGGGATGCCCATGTATGCCTCGGCACACGGCTTATCTTATCGCAGGGATTAAGATGTCCGATTCTAGGCCGAACCCGAACCCCTGTCCGGGACCAGACTTGGGCATCATCACTTCAGGACTTGGAACATTGACCTTGATGGCCAAGGGCAGATTGCAAGCTCATGCTCTGGAATTGGCAGCTGGAGACTGCTTGTCTTTTGTCCTATAGTGAGGTGAGGTGTATTTCTGGCACTGGGGTGGCATAGGCCTGATAGTCTACTTGTGTGTATGGATATAAGGCACAGTAACTAAGCCTACCCAGGGACTGATTATCGCACATAGAAATTAGAAATTGATATCATGTTTCTGGTGGGATGATATGGGAACTTCAAGAAATGAACAAACACCATGGTGGCCACTACAGTGGTAATGACTGGCACTCATCAAGTTTCCAAGACATTTGATACATGGCTCACAAATCCAGGGTCCAGAATTGGTAAGTTGGGGGCAACAATGAACCTTGATGAGGCCGGAGTCAGGAGGCCCGCAAGGCCCGGCACTGACGTCCATTGTTGGCCCAAGTCCCGCCTCTTCACTTTCTCTGCCTCCATACTGTACTCCCATTGTTACTTGACTTACCCTTCTGTTGCCCCTGTGGATAACATCCAGACTGACTTTGCATCTTCTAATACTCTATCCAGGTCTATACTGATTTATAAGGGCCACTTATGCACAAGATCTGACTGTGCTAGACCTTACACTCTTGCCCCAGTCCCAGTCCCTGTCCCAGTCACCGTCTGCCTCTGTTTGGCTGCAATTGTCTCTTGCTGATCCCAGGACTGCACCTGCCTATGACCTCGACTCGAACACTTCTGGACAAAGCCAGAACCCTCCAGACTTCTCCTTCAACACTCCCAACCTTCTGTAGAAGGACTACATAATCTGCTGGTTGGCCGGGAACCTGCAAACCTGCCCTCTCCTCCACTCTGCATGCAGCCTCCCATTACAACTCTGAGCCAACGCCCCTTCTTCCCATCTCCAGAAACCTTCTTTTGCCAGTTCAACTCCACCCAGAGGGCAACTACCACACCCAAATACCACCAAAACTAGGCGAGCAAACACACACATCACACAGCAGCAGTCATGGCAACCCAGGCATTGGCAGCCATGCAGCGCATTGGAAGGGATCTTCAAGACTTGCAGAAGGAGAAGTGGGTGAACATCACTGTAAGCAACTGGGAAGCACTTTGAGGCTAATTGAGTATGGAGGGGACTAACAAACACATTGTCAGCCCGATGAGCGTAACATGTTCAAGTGGAAGGCAGCCCTGATGATTATCAATTCTGATAGTGTCTTCAATGGTGGCTACTTCATGGTATGTTCTGCCCCTCTAACCCAGCCAGCCCTCTTTCCCCTACTGACATGCAGCCTTCAGTGTGAGATCAGCTTCCCTCAAGACTACCCCTATTCGCCTCCCAACTTCCGCTTCCTGAAGCCTCCGTTCCACCCGAACATCTACCCGAACGGCCAGCTCTGCATCTCCATCCTGCACAGTGCCAACGACGACGGCATGTCCGGCGAAGAGCCCGGCGAGCGCTGGACCCCACTGCAAACCGCCGAGTCCGTCTTTCGTTCCGTCCTCCTCCTGCTCGACGACCCCGAGATCAATTCGCCCGCCAACGTCGACGCCAGCGTCATGTATCGCGACAACCGCGAAGAATACAACGCACGCGCCGCCGCCACCGTCGCGAAATCCAAGGACGATATCCCCAAGGGCTTCGTCGTGCCCACCACCTTTGTGGACGACAAGCCCGAGAAGAACGACTGGGATGACGAAGACTTTTACGCCGCTAGTGACGACGAGGACTTCGACTTCGACGAGGGTAGCGACTCGGACGGGGACATGAATGATGCCGAGGACGATGAAGAGGAGGATGACGAGGACGACGACGCTATTGAGGGCGAGTCCGACAATTCTCGAGAAGCGGCCGCCTCTAAGAAGCAACCGTCCCACCCTTGAGGGCTTTCGATGCTTGGCCGAACGAGTCTCGGACTGGCAAACAGCACAACATCACGAATTTCAACTTGCATAGCGCGCGACACTCAACTTTTCCGGTAGGCGTTGGGGGCACAATACAGGAACCATGGAACATGAGCAGGAACTCGCTTTTGGCGTCTAGGCGCCTAGATACGGTCGATGCGGCATTCCCAAATGGCGCAGGAGGATTGACTGTCTGTTCAAGAGAGAAGCATATTTCAGTCCCGCTCAGCAGTGGTGGGTGGGTGGACCGGCGGGCCACGGGCCACGGGCGGTAATGCTGGGGCAACAGGAACGCAGGACGATGCATTTGAGGTGGTCAGGGGAGGATTAACTGCTATTACTGTTCTCTGCTTAGTGAAGCAAGAGAGAGGAGATGCTCGTTTTACCATGGACCATATTAAGAGAGATGGACCACTCTTGCAATTAGATATTCCCTTGAGCAAGAGCAATACAAACCACTATAGATTTTTCTGTTGGTCAGAGCAGTTCCCAGCTGCACTTACACCTGGGGAAGGTGGTGATATATTGGCCTCCTTGCTCCTATTCTGTCTCTAACTTTTTCCACCGTCTCCTAGGAAATCTTTTTCAATTCTTGCCTACCTAAGTACCCATTCAGGGACTCAATGAATACTTATTATAGTTTACAAACTTGATCTTCAGTTTACAGTTGATCTCCTTGAGAGCATGTGGACACAATATCCAAGGCTTGTCATCCATGAAACTCCAACACCTGGGCAGGCATGTGGTATCCCGCTTACTACCGTACAGCGCCCGACGGGAGGTGCGGGAGTGATTTTGCAAGGGTTCAGCGCCTTGCGTAGCCCTGTCTTGGCAACCATGGAGGAACATGAAGACCCTCACATCAAAAGTTGGAGCTCTGTGGTCTACCAACTCCAACCCACATCGGGGCCACCAACCTCGAGTGTGTATGGCATCGTATTTCTCTACAGTCACTAGCTACTCCAAGTAGGTGCAGCCAGCTGGCCAACTGGTTCACACTCGTTCGCCTTCTTTGTACTAGTTCATGACCCAACTACCAGTACCATAGCAGCACTCAAGCTGCTTCTAATACTATTTAGACCTCCAACCAAACTCTTCCCAACCCATTTTCGTTCCTCCTTCAACAACCGTAACCCCACGTCCGATCCCCTCGCATCGATCGCAACGCTTCGTTGCCGTCACGAACGCTGCACCACAGACGAACGAACATTTCCCTCCTGACCCCCGCCGACAGAGCTCCCCATAGCTCCGACCTACCCCTCCAGCGCACGCGGCACACCACCCACCCCACCTGGGCGCGGCGTAGACAAGAGACAGTCATGGCCGAGGGTTGGCCATCCGCCACTGCTTGGTCGATCAACTCACCAGAGGTCAATCAGGTTGCCTCGATCACAGATTTCGATACCGTGGAAGCCAGAGAAGTCTACGCGAAGGCGCTGAATGTGGGTGGCGCCTTCTCGATCACATGCCGACGTGCGATGGCTAATGGCTTCGTCCTAGCAACACAATGGAGACGCAGAGAGGGTCATCAACGAGTACTTCACTGCTGGTGGTGATTTCGCAGCTGTCCGTAGTACCTGCGCCCTACGTTCGCTCCACGTTGAACAAGAAACTGACGAGACTGTACAGTTCGCTTCCAAATACACATACGATGCCAACGCATGGGCCGCTGGTAGGGATGGTGTGCCGCCAGGTCAGTCTTCAACCGTGGAAAGAGCTATATGTCCTCAGCCAGACTGGAAGGGACATTCTGGACGTGTGTTCTTGCTGCTAACTTCAGCTTGACTTATCCACAGGCTTGACCATCCAGGGCCCCGACGAACACCCCCCTACATCTTGGGAACACATCAACGGCAACCACTTGTCTGCTCCGTCTCGGCCGCCTTCAAGGAACAGGTCTCCTTTGGGCACCGTGACAGACTGGCAACTAGACACTGCACTGGGTACTTTTATTCTTTTTTCCCCCTTTTACCGGAGACCACTTCCTGTGGTCCCCTCATGCTCACTTTACCATGCATTTCGATTCGCATTTGATCCCAAGACTAAAGTTCGAGTCCTTAGGCATCGATGCTCCCTCCAATGTGAACGAAGAAGATGAGCTTCAGAGAGCACTCGCACTCTCCTTGGAAACATCAACACCCCAGGAACCCCAGCAGAGCGGTATCCTACCATCATCCGAGCCCATGCAGCGACAGGCCCCCGTCTTTGGCCCCACCAACCGCAACGACCACAATGCTGATGAGTGGGCCATGATCCGGGCTGCACCAGCGCCAGTGGATGCCCTGCCATCTGCACGGAAGCGTGTGCATCCTGAGCCGGTCTTCCTGCGCTGCCGAGACGAGAGTGGAATGCACATGCATTCCGTCGGTCCCTATCTGATGCTGCTGCACTCCATTCCCGCCACGCGAAACATGCTCCTCCTCCTCCAAGAAGACGCAGAGTCTGGTCCGTACGGCAGCAATCCAGCATGGTGGAGGGGTGAGGCCATCTATGCAGCGCCAGACCAACTCAGCCTGGTGGACGAGCTGAAGCGTCTGATGGCTTTTCTCGACATCACCGACCGTAGCTACGGCACCGCCGATGTCCTGAACAGAAAGCTCCAGCAGACTAGTAGCCAGCTCGAGCCCATCACCAGGCTTCTCGAAGTCCTCTTCAACCACATCCCCCGCGAGGATAGAATCCGCCTATGGACCATGACTAAGACAATCAATGACGAACTCGGTGGCATGCCTCAAGAATTCAGCATAATGAGGTTCCACATCAAGGACACCACCCTCCACCCCATGCGCAACCTTTACAGCCAATGGGACGAGCTGTTTTGGACCAATCAAGTCTACAACAGCATGGCTGGACAGGAGAACAGGCCACCCGCCTTCGTGGTCATCGAGGAGCCCGCCAAGGTGATGACATTCCGCGTCAGATCTGATGACGGGCCAGTCGAGGTTCCCGAGGTGCTGTACATTGATCGATACCTGGAGAAAAACGTCGAGATAGCGCGCGAGATGAGGGATCAGATGTCTCTCATGTGGGTCGCTATTGGAAAATGCAACGCAGAGATCGAAAAGCTCACGCGGGTGACGACCAAGAAGGGGCTTACTGCGGATAGTAGGCAGGTGCTTCAGAGGTTGATCGCGCGCAGTGAAGGCCTCATCCGTCAAGTCCGCACGAGGGCATTGTGGAAGAGGCATGAAGAGCAGACTGCCAACAATGAACAGCCGTTGTCGTATCTCCCGGCGGAATTGGCCCATCTACTCGACGACGTCCAGCTAGACGAGGCAGAGCAAGCAGAGGTGAAGCAGTTGGAGACGGAGGTTCAGCAAGCACAGGCCAGACTCACCCGGCTTGAGCGCAATGTCGCTAGTAAGTCCAGCACGGTGGATGCCCCCAGAAACAAGGCTGACCGTTCAACAGACATTACCAAAGAGCGAGACCTGTGTGCCGCCAATCTGAAGCGTCTCAATGCGACCTTCACTGTGCCTAGCGATGACGAAGCCCTGAACCCTACCCACAGGTACACACTGCGTGGAGTGATAACGTCTATGAACGTGGTGTACCTGTCGCAGCGTACGGATCCTGAGCCCTACGAGGAGGTTGATAATGGCGCCAATCTTAACACGTGGCTCATGGTCTCGTGGGATGGGAACGAGAACCAAGTCAAGCATGAGGTATGTGTGCTCATTCTGTGTTGCTGTATGTACTAACTATGGTTCAGAAAGTCACGTTTGACAAGGTCAAGGAGGCCATGTTTACCGAAGTCGATTCGACTGGTCAGACAGCTCCCCACGTCATATACGCGTCTAAGGAAGCGTTGAACGAGAATCCGGTCATCCTCAACAACGAGCTTCAAATCTTCATCAAGCACGACAACCGCCTGTTCAAGCAGGAGCTCCTTGAACAACCTGAACAACGCGAAAAGAAGCGAGTTGGGTTCCGATCGCCCCAGTCACCTGCGAAACGCCAACGTAGTTGTAGCGGCGACTCGATGGATAGCAACCGTGCTTCCTTGGGCGACATGAGTGACGGCGACCGAGCGCAGATGATGGCCGACCAGATGATGGACAGCTTTGGGGGCAGCAATGACAGCGGCATCGATACGGAGATGATGGACATGCAGCCCATCACGGATACTCAGATGGCCAACGAGATTGCGGCCCACATGCCACCAACGCCATCGCTGTCGGCGGATGGCAGTGTGTCTCCGCCAGTCCGACGGTCTACGGAACAGCTGGCTAACATGTCGCTGGACGAGTCCAATGGAGATGGCAAGGCGCCTGAGATGGAGGAACTGCAGGCGCCGTTTCTCGTGCGTCGACCGGCTAGTGTACACGGTGGATTGGTAGATCAATCGGCGGCGGAGTCTTCGATGACTTGGCCTGACATTGACGAGACCACGGCGATCACGGGAAGCAACAATCCGGAGGAATTCTATCACCCGCCAAGCTAGGCGTGGGCTAGTGTGTGTTGATGGGCGTCGGTATACGGTGGCGGTCTTGTGCGGCATATACGACTCTTTTTGGTCTGCTCTTTTTGCAAGGTGTCGGCGCAGCAAAGTTTATTTTCACGGTCTTTTGGGGGCACGGCCTGGAGGCCAGCATACAATGCACCGGAAGTGTTCTGGTAGCAAGGGCTTACGAGGAGTCAGGCGAACACGGATTGGACTGGACTTTTGCTCGATGGGACAGGACAGGACTGGACACGACACAACTCGACGGCGTTTTGCATTAGAAGTGGCATGCTTTCCAAGATGGTGTCTGTGTGTGCGTGGAAGAGCATACATTCCCGGTGGATCACGGCATAGGATGGCATTCTTTTTTTCTTCTTGGGCTCTAGGAGCATAGGAAAGAGGGAAATAAAAGTGAGAGAACTGGGGCTTGTGGTACAAGGGTCCTTCTCACCGGTCATTGAGCACTGACAGAGTCTTACCTACAGCTTAGTAGGCATCAGATGAGGAGCATGGCATGGCATGGCATGGCATGGCATGCAATAGATACCCTTGGAACGGATAGTGCCGTGACGGTGTGATGGTGTCGTGGGACGTTGGCGTAGAAATGTCTGTCTAGTGGAGACAAACTGCTCTCAGTAGTGAACTCGATACACTGCTCGTATCTGATACAGAATAAACCCTCATTTCACTGCCCAGGTGTGTTGAGAAAGGGAAAGAGGGGAGGTTGAAGGGGTGGCTACAGCCCTAACCCTGGCACGCTCACACACCGCAATAACATAGTACCTATGTACCTCCTTATACCCAGTACAGCCTCAGTTCTGCAGGATACCTACTCTCTCACTCACAGCACATTCGTTGCAGCTTGTTCTTCTCTGACACTTTATTTTTCCCGTGAACCAAATTTCTCATCCAGCAATCATGGCAGAAAAGAAAGCGCTCATCACAGGCGCCACGGGTCTCCTGGGACGGCAAGTCCTCAAGGTGTTCCACCGCAAGGACTGGGAGGCCAAGGGCACCGGCCTGTCGCGAGCAGACGGCGCGACGATCCTGAAAGTCGATCTGACTTCGAACGAAGAGATTGCAAAGACGCTGGATACTGTTGAGTATGTATCGAATCGGTCCTAAAAGAGAGTATAAATATGGATTATAGACCAGCTTGGCTAACATCGTCACCCCCCAAGGCCCCGCGTTGTCGTCCACTGTGCGTAAATATCACATACATACATACATACACAGGCCCCCCCCATCTCACTTTTCTCCACACGCTCACACATACCCTCCCCCTCTCCCCCAACGCACAGGCGCAGCAAACCGCTTCCCAGACAAAGTGTCCGCCGACCCCAGCGGCACGCGCGCGCTCAACATCGCCGCGACCGCGCACCTCGCCGCGCTGTGCGCCGCGCGCGGCATCCTGCTCATCTACATCTCGACCGACTACGTCTTCTCGGGCGCGCCGGGCGACGCGCCGTACGAGGCGGACGCCGGGCCCGCGCCGACGAACCTGTACGGGCAGACGAAGCTGGACGGCGAGCGGGCCGTGCTGGATGCGTACGGAAAGGGACAGGAAGGGCTGGGCATTGTGTTGCGGGTGCCGGTGCTGTACGGCGATGCGGAGATGCCTGGGGAGAGCGCGGTGAATGTTTTGATGGATGTGTTGTGGAAGGCGCAGGGGGAGCGGGGCCAGAAGGTGGGCATGGAGCATTGGGCGGCGAGGTATCCTACCAATACGGAGGATGTGGGGAGGGTTTGTCACGGTGAGTCTTCTCCTAACTGCCTGACCAACAACGTACAGCATCGCATGTATGTGTGTGTGATCGGCGAAACTGATATATGGGGTTAGACCTGGCCGTCAAGTACCTGTCAACACCCGCCGGCGAGCGCGCCAAGCTACCCAAGGTGCTGCAGTTCTCGAGCGAGGACAAGTTCACAAAGTACGAGATCTGCCAGCTGTTTGGCGACATCATGGGCCTCAGCATCGAGAACATCGAGCCCAACACGCAGGGCAACGACCCGAACTCGGACGTGCAGCGGCCGTACGACTGCCACCTGAGCACCCGGGCGCTCAAGGAGATTGGGATTGATGTGTCGACGCAGGACTTTACGGGCTGGTGGCGGAGAGAGGTGCGGGCTTTTAGGAAGTGATGGGGCTTTGTTGAGACTGGCTGGGGGTGCCAAGGGAGGGCAGGAGGAAACACCACATCATCACTTCCGGGCCGGGCCAGATGTCTTGCACACACACCATCGCGATTTCGTGTGTGATGTGGCTTGTGGGGAGAGATCGAGTAAGTTCCAGCACTGCAGAACAGGAATGTAGGTTCAATGAGGAGGTCGAGGAATTTCCTGCAGCGCTGTGTGAAATGCCAGCGCGACGCGATTAATTGACCTTTGGAGGGAAGAATGTGCGGACACGCGAAAGCTCTCTCCCTTATTCCACAGCTCTCTTATTTTCATGATTTTCGTTGTGCCACTTACCGCAGACACTTCTCTCTCTCTCTCCTTCATCCTCGAACCAGGCACTATTTTGAGAGTATCACGGAACTTCAAGAACATTCGACGCCACACGAGTTTAGAGAGAGAGAGAAAGAGAAAGAGAAAGAGAGAGAATATACAAGACGACACATATCACAGCCAGTTGACTACTCAGCTCTCCACAATGTCAACCTCTCGATACCGCGTTCTACGGGGCAAAAGCGTCTCCGAACCTCGCAGAGACCTCGACGAGCCCTTCCGCGAACACACAGACGGCGCTACACCACCCCCGCTACGCTTCAAGAAGTCGGGCTGGTTGAAGCGTCCAAAGACGCAGGAAAACATGAGATCGGCACAGGCTTCTGTGGACGATCTGCACGCCTTCATGACACCTGTACCACCACTGCCTGTCTCGCAGAAAGAGCACTTCGACACCACGCGGCCCAAGGCGGCCATCATGCCTCCGTCACGGCCGGAATTTGGACAGTCGAGATCACCAACGCCGCTGGGGCCACGCAAGGTTGAAGAGGCCACTACTACTCACCCTGCCACGGGACGCAGTATCGACGATGTAGCGTTCTCGGATAAGATCGCTACCTGCGGCGATGCTGCTCAGGAACAAGGACGGGAGAGCAAGGTAGCAGCCACCAACGACGAGTCTGCTCCGAAAAAGGTGGCAGGAGAAGTCAAGGTATCAGAGGAGGTCAAGGCACAACCCGACGAGCAGCCAACGGAGCTGGCAGACACGGCTCCAGTCTCTGTCGTCCTCTCAAGAAGAGACCCCTCTCCTTTCTCTCAGACCGTCGTCGAGACCGACCGACTGCTGGCCGAGCAAGAGAGACTCCTGCACCAACAGCTCATGTCTCCCGAGTACGCAGGAGCATCCGTGACCTCCCTCACGTCGACCTCGACCTTTGCCTTCACGCACCGAACCCCACCCAAGAGTCCCATCTTCGGCAAGATTGGGTCTTTTGTCAGAGGGCGGAGTGCGAGGGCCGCCACGCTGTCCCCGGCGCCATCGACGGCTCCCTCGCTCAGCTCGAGCCACACTCACAGCACGGAGCCGTTGCTGGCGTCACGGGCACGCCAGCAGCAGCTGATGACACCTCCTGATTCTCCTGTTTCTGCTCCACCTCACAGGCACAGCATGGTACGTGACGGACGGGACCGATGACCGTATCTACCAAAATTAAAAATAAATGCTAATCGAACCTCTACAGCACAATGTCTATGTCCGCTATCGAGGTGAATACACGACCATTCCCATCGTAGACAACACAGACACCGTCGACATCCTGCGCCAGGCATCCGAGCTGATGACCAGCCCCATCAGCCCCTCCGCCAGCGTTGTCTTCGAGTGCTATGCCGCTCTCGGCCTGGAACGCCGCCTTCGTCGATACGAGCGTGTGGGCGAGGTGATCAACTCCTGGCCGCGTGATGCGCTCAACTCGCTCGTCATCCGCCACGCCGCGGCGCCCTTGAGCGACAAGGACCTAGACTATGCCTCCGTGCCCCAGACGCCCCCGGAGTTCGTGCTGCAGCTCAGCCACTGCACGAGCCCTGGCAAGTGGCAGAAGCGCTGGGTCACCCTCCTCCACGACGGCAACATCATCACCTCCAAGCGCGCCACCTCCAACTTCCCAGACAAAGACTGCCAGCGCATCTGCCACTTGTCGGGCTGCGACATCTACGCGCCCGTCAGCGAGCCCGCCAATCTCTTGTTGGACAGCAGCAGCAGCAGCAGCAGCAGCCCTCGAACCACCGCCGGCGGCATCATCATCAACAAGAGCCTCAAGCCGCCCAAGAAGCACGTCTTCGCGCTCAAGTCCCAAAGCAGACCCGCCTCGTACCTCGACCCGGACAACTACGTGCAGTACTTCTGCACCGACGACCACGCCGTCGCCAGCGAGTTCCACGACCTGATCCACGCCTGGCGCAGCTGGTACCTGATCAAGGTCCACCGCCAGAGCCAGCGCAAGCGCGGCGACGCGCCGCCAAAACTCGTCGACCCGCCCCCGCAGATCACGCCCATCAAACACAAGCCCAAGAAGAGCGTGGGCTATCTCAAGGTCACGCCCCAGCACAAGGTCAAGGTGTCACGCGACGAGACGCCGCACACCATCGGGGACAGCGTCACGGCGGAGCCGCTGCTGGACGTGGATCGCTTTTTCCAGAAGCCGCTGGAGCTGTATGGTGAGGACTGGATCCCGGTGCCGCGGCAGTCCGGGGGGGTTCCGCCTGACACTCCCGGGACTGTCGATTCGGGAATCTCGATGGGTATTGTGTCCAAGGATGAGGATGACAAGGACATCTTCGAGGCCCCAAGCCCCTCCGAGGACCGTCGTAAGAGGCGAGGGGGAAACAAGGCCCATGCTGCTCCTCCCGAAGCAGTCACAACGGAGATCGTCGCCACGGCAGAGGGCACAGCAGGCGTGTCCATCTCCGTCACCGAGCCCCAGCCCGACGACGAGGCCTCCTCTCCGGCACCTCAGCAGGCCTCGCCAGTGAAGCTCCAGCCCAGCCCCTGGCTCCCCTCGGCCCAAGAGCACACCGCGCAGCTCGCCAAAGCCAAGCTCCAACAAGCCGCCCTCGAGCGCCAGACCCAAGCCCAGCCCAGCCAGCAGCCACCCTTCTCCCCCACCCCGCAGCACCACCACCACCACCAGCAGCAGCAGCAGCGCCTCACCACCCGCACTTCCCTCCAGCCTCCTCTGGACCACCACCAACAACAGCAGCAGCAACGCCGCCGCCGCCGCGCCGCCCAACAACAACAACAACAACAACAACCCCACCCTCGCTCCTCGCAACACTACCAACGCCACAGCACCCGCGTCGCGCAGGTGCTCCCGCCCGAGACGTGCTCCGAGTACATCGCCATCACGCGCTATTTCAACCAGCACCCCCTGCCGCCACCGGTAGCACCACCACCACCAGGCACCACCTGTGGTAGTGGTGCACAGCAGCGGATGATGGCGTCGCGACCTAGCATGCCTGTGCTGAGGGGGGACACCGCCTCCTCCTCCTCCTTCTCCTCTTCTCACAACAAACGCAGCGGCGGCGCTGAGGCCGTCGTCCCCGCGCTATGGCGCACCGCCAGCAGCAGCAGTAGCTGCTACGGTAGGCCGTCGACGAGCGGCGGCGAGCGGGTGAGTAAAAGCCACCACCAGCAGCAGCGAAGCAGGGGCGCATCCGTAGGAGGAGGAGCAGGGGGAGGATCGCGGAGGGGAAGTAATGGCACCACGCCGACAACGCTGTTGCTGTTGGAGACAGCGCCGCCGGTGCCGGGGGTGCCGGTGCATTTGCGGACAACGGCGGCGAGGAGTGCGGATGTGAGAGCCGCGGCGGGGATGAGTGCGCCGGGGATGTTGGCGGGTGGGAATGGGAGGGGGTGGATGGGGAGGTAGGTCTTGAGGGGGGAGTACCTAAGTTGTTTCTTTGTTCGGTGGTGGTGAGAGGAAGTGTTGTCCGGAATCGTCTCTAGGGGAAAAGGGGGGAAGGGCGGGAAGAACACGATTTTGTTTGGATTTTTTCTTTGTGGCGGGTGAGCTTCTGAGAGCTCTGGGTGAAGTGTACTGTACCTAGTAACAAGGGGAAAACGAGGAAAAGGGTCATGAGTGTAAGATTTTGTGATAAAGGAAAAAGCCATAAAAGAGGCCCTCGCTGAGATTGATAGATTGGCTACTGAACAAGAAACAAAGCGCATATTGACTTCCCATACCTTTTATCTCTTGAAGCATCACAATTTGCCCTCAGAACACCAAAGGCCTCCTCTCTCATCACCATACCTACAAAACTGAACAGCATCCACAGCATCTTCTCGTCAACCGCAACAGATCGCAGTTCACAAGCCGAAGAACTACTCCCTCCCTCCATCCATCCATCCATCCACCCATCCATCCGACACGAAGCGCCCACAAATCCACCCAATGCAAAGATCCACTGCGCCAGGCTGATAGCAATGAGCCCGCTCTTGCCGAAACATTTCTCGACTGTGCCTTGA